>JAJOZX010002220.1:377500-432500 GCA_023014485.1 Bathynomus jamesi
AAACCTTGCCTATGACGGTACTGTCGAATGATCTCACCACTAACGATCTTTCCTCTCAACACTTCGATCTCTCTAGAAAGTTTAGCACAGCTGTTTTTCCGCTTACGCGTACCGCTTTCAATGATGTCCTTTGTTTCCTGAGAGAGTGGCAAATTTGGGCGCCCAGATTTGGTTGTATCCATTTCACATTCATCCAAAGTTTTATTCAAATTTCTTTTGACGAAGTCCTCACTTCTTCGCAACTTTTTGGCAACCCATGAACGTGTTATAAAGGTGGCTCCAGCATCACGAGCTTCCCGAAATGTTATTGCTCGTATGCGATCTATCACACGTTGCCTCTCCGAATCACCAATTAATTGAGAAGCCATTATATTATCACTTTACCAGCTAGAGTAATTTTAATACCTGCAATAAATAAAGAATTTTATATATTTTTATAATCACTAAAAACTATTTCGATATAAGTAAACATGTAAGCTGCAAATAGGGGGGGCTAAGGTTTTTTGGAACCCCTTACAATGCTAAAAGGCTGCCCGTCTATTGGCATCCACGAAATAAGGCCATTTTCTAAAGTTTTCTTATGAAGTTGTGGGTGAACTCCAACTTTAATTTGTTTAAAAAAGTTTTTAACACTAGTTTGGCCTACATTCATTCCCTTGGTTTGTATTTGAGTTTTCGAAGTACTGCGAGTGCTAGGTAGGCTTTTATCATGATCCTCAACTTTACGATATATGTCTGGGTGACACGATTTTAGGTGTCGCTTTAGGTTTGTCACATGATTGTCTCTATACACTTTTCCACACTTTTCAATTTGGCATGTAGATGTTTTATTAATATTATTATATTTAAAATATTCATTTGTAAGGCTAGTTTTTTGCTACCACTCCCCACCGAATAAAGACCTTGTAAAGGCATTGCAAATTCAAATAAATAGCAAACGAAGCAATGGAGACCAACCAATGTACACAGTACACAACTCACAAACAAACAATAAAATATATTAGGATTAGGCTATTCTTCCGTCACCGTTAACTCTCCACTTCCAGTGAGTCATTTGGAGGGTGGAGTGATAATTCAATACATTGTTGCCAAATCTAAAGACGCACACATAAATTTTGTAAACTAAAAACCCGGCTGTGCGGGTCCTTCACTTTCGGGTCGGGTTTGGGTCTGGGTCAATTTTAAAATTCACTTTCAGGTCCGGGTCCGGGTCTTTTTTCTAATTCACTATCGGATCCGGGTCCGGGTCTTATCTCACTTTCGGGTTAAACCCAGGTCTGGGTCCGGGTCCAGGTCCAACCTGCCAGCTCTGATATATATATATATATATATATATATATATATATATATATATACACACACTCGTTAACCTCGTTTGGGTTCCGTGCGTCGGTCTTTCTTCACACGAAAGTCAAGCTGGTGGTCCCGCCTGTAGTCCTGGCTTGGTGAAGGAGCGAGTTGCTCTCTTGTGCTCTCTACCACACATAGCCATGTACACCCGGCTCATCTGGTACCGTCCTGAGCCAGGCATCTAGTCTTCTCTTGAAGACTTCAACTTTAACCCCTGTAACGTTAATTTGGGAACACTACACATTCTGCCTTTCCTATTTTCCAGCGTTCTTTGGATGGTAATTGGGTTTAGGTTGAGGTTTGGTACGAGTTTTTCGATCATTTTCCATATGTAGATTATGGTGTACCTCTCTCTTCTTTTTTCCAGGAAGTACAAATTTAGTTTACGTAGTCTTTCCCAGTAGTTGAGTTCTTTACAGCCATCAATCTTGGCTGTGAAATGTCTCTGCATTTCTTCTAGTTTATTTATTTCTTCCTTTTTATATAGTGGGCCTGCCAAAGATTGAAAAGTTCTCTAGAAAAAACTTAACGGCGTTTTTTGTTAATAGCAGGCACCCACCTTAGATAAGTAGTATTGAGGATGCCAAACAAGATGTGGGTGGATGCCACTCTCAATTTTGGGTGAAGGTCCCATACAAGGTTACAAAAGTCAAATTCTGAAAAATTCCAAATTTTTGCATTTCAGTGGTGGCTCTATGTAACAACGTGTTTAAAGATGTATCATTAGCACATAAAGCATATTTTTGTGATTTTATGGATAATAATTGAATGTAACTATGACTCTGGATGTCTTTATTTCCATTAAAACTACATTTAGTGAGGTGCTCATGTGCCTACTACTACCATAGTACAAGTAATAGCTTACTTTCACATGTTGAATATTTTCAATGCACTGGCTGGCCAAACATTGGTTTGGTATATGGCTATATGCAATTAAAAGAGTGCAGATAGTGCCAGCTGGTAAAAATAATAATAATAATACTGCTAAAGGATAGGTATGTTTCGAATTGTTTCAATATATCTGTGGCTACTACATACTGCCATTCCCACTTGTCTTTGCAGATAGAGATCTCATCAGCAATGGACCCTGTAGCTGTCATCAAGCGCAAGAGGAAACGTCAGGATGTCAGTGAGGATTGTTGCTTCTTCTGCCAAAGCAGCGCTGGTGACCTGCGCACAGCATCAGCAGAAGGAAAAGCAAGAACTATGACTGTGGGCGATGAGAGAAAGAACCTGGGAGATACCTACTATCTTGATGGTTTACAAAGACTGGAAAGTCATTCCAAGGATGATTTCAATGCATTGGAACTCAAGTGGCATAAATCATGCTACTCTTTATTCACCTCTGAAGGCAAACTCAAAAGGCTGCGAAAACCTTCTCTGATGTGTACAAAGGTACAGTTTCCACCAAGCAGAACATGCAGAAGACCATCAAAGCTGACAGAAAGCTACTACAGCGGTTCCTGAATGCCGCGACCGCAGGTCGCATGGTGGAGATGGTCAACTTCTTGAAGCATGAACTGTCCCCAGTCCCATTTAGGCTGGCGAAGGCAGGAGGAGAGATGAATTCGACATCGAAGTCTGAGCTGATGAACATCCTGATGGCTCAGCAGACCATAAGCTCAGAGGTTCCAACCTCTGATCTGAAGACCTGTGTGATGATAGATGGCCATGCACTCATCCAAGCTCTTGGCAAGCCTGGCGGCTGTCGGACATTTGGCGACTATGCCGAAGTATTCTTCAAGGCCATGACGAATTATTTCAATGAACACACAACAAGAGTTGATGTCATCTTTGGTCGTTACGCAGGGGAAGGATCGATCAAAGCAGTTACCAGGACAAAGCGTGCAAGCAAGAAGAAACCGATTCGGAAAGTCATTGATGGCCCACAAGGTCCACTGCTTGAAGTGTGGAAAAACTTCATGGCCCTGGATACAAACAAGGCTGACCTAGCCTTGTTTCTGTCTAACGTCATCACTGAGAAGGGCAGAGATCTTCAAGAAAAATGTCAGCTGGTGAGAGGGGTTGGCTTCTCTGAAGCCACTGAAGTACGGTCAACCAAGCGACATGACGTTCCACTGCATAGCAACCATGAAGAGGCGGACACCAGGCTCATCTTTTACTCATGTGAAGCAGGGTCCCATGGCTATGAACGAATACTGGTAGTCAGGGCTGTTTCCTGGCATAAGCAGACTAAGCGGCCGCTTAGGGCCCCGCTGCTACTAGGGGGCCCCTAGACAGGCTCCCAGGTCATAGCTCAGTGGGCAAGAATAGGAATATAGGTGAAGTTATCATTAATATTATTGTTATTATTATTATTATCCTCATTATTATTATTATTATTATTATTATTATTATCGTTATTATTATTATTTTGTATTAATTAAAGTTTTTGTATGAGACAAATGTGATAAAACGGAGACAACCGAAACGTTTTGGTCGTTATGTGTAAATAACTATTGTGAGATCTTATTTCTATATTATTTAACTTTATTCTTACTACCTATATGCTTATACTTTCCTAAATGCTTAATTTTTCTAGTATTGTAAAACATTATTTCACTAATTTACTAATTATTAAGAGATTCTGTAACACTTTAAAACCTAGGATTATTTTCGTTATTTTTTCAAGTTTATTAATTCTTTTCTCATCTTTTTCAGATAATGTGAATTTTGTTGGTTAAAACCTAAATGGTCTGATTATTTGAATGTATTTGATTAACGTTACAATTATAACAATTATTATTATTATTATTATTATTATTATTATTATTATTATCATCATCATTATTATCATGATTATTATTATTTAGCAGATTAGTTGTGGTTAACTAGATGTGACTTCGTGCATCTTGGAAAATGAAACGACATTATCCATCAGGAGCTGAAAAACGGAAAAAGAAGAAAATAGAGGAGGAGAAGCTTTCCAGTAGCACAGGTGAGATGTGCCACTTGTATATTCTTATGATTACAGTTCAGGCAACTAGGTTAGGAAGACCATCAAGCTAGGCAAGTGCTCAGGAATCGTGTAGAGTAAGCTAGTCTTTGTAATATTTATAATATTTCGAAATGTGAAATTTAATGGATCACATCACCTCAAATTCTGTTCACACAGATCAATTAATTATCAAACAAGATAAGAAAGAGTATTTTAGCAAAAATTAACAGAATATGTAATGCTATGTTCTTCTCAGGAGCACTACTGAAATATTTGGAAAAGCCATCCTCAGCAAAGCCTGATGAGCATCATGAGCCAACAGCAGGACCATCCTCTATGCAACCTCTATCGCTTTCAGATTTGCACAGTAGTATGGTATGACATTCTTCATGCAGTTAACCATGTGAGCAAACTTCTGCAGTCTCCTACAATGCAGTTTGATGTGGCAGTCAACCTCCTCACAAAAACAAAAGACTCACTCACCAACTACAGAAACACAGGTTTTGTTGCAGCACAAGTCGTAGCTAGGGACATATGTTAGGAAATGAATGTGGAGGTTGTGCTGAAGGAGAAGAGGCTCAGATCCACAAAAAAAGCACTTTGCTTACGAAGCTCCTGACGAACCATTTACAGAAGCCTTAAAGAGGCTGGAAGTCGAGTTTTTCAATGTGGTGGTGGATTGTGCCAGCGGGTCAATAAATGAGAGATTCAAAACATTAGATGATGTGAGGGACATATTTGGGGTTCTCCTAAACTTCACCACAATGAACAAGGAAGACTTGTTCTGCAAGTGTGAAAAGCTCTCTAAGATACTGAGCTCTGGAGCTGACTCTGACATTGATGGAAGAGAACTGCCCTCGAAATTAAGAACTTGCCGACTTTACCTTCACACAACATGACTGCATTGGAGCTTCTCTCCTTCATTCATCAGAAGCAACTGGAGGAACTATACCCCAATCTCTAGGTTGCACTAAAAATTGCCTGCACTCTACCTGTGACAGTAGCGTCAGCCGAGAGGAGTTTCTCTAAGATGAAGCTAATCAAGAACTACCTCAGATCATCAATGGGGCAGGATCGCCTCAGTGGCCTTGGCATCATAAGCATCAACAAGGACGTTGGCAAGGAAATTTCATATGATGATGTTATTGATGATTTCGCCCAGAAAAAATCTAGGAGGCAAAAATTTTGAAGATACAAACTGTTCTGTATAACTGTTAGCTATTACACGATTGTATCGTAGAGTTAGTAATTGTTTGGTAGTTGATAATTGCATTATTTTTTTATACATAGTTTTGTGTCATTTATTCTAAATAATGTATAAGCTAATTTTCAGGAATTTCATGAAGAGTATTTTTTCTGTTTGTCTTCTGAAAGTACATATTTGTTGTTTTGGACATAAATGTTTCATTAAAATTGTTTCATAATTGTTTTTTATTAACACAGCCATTTTTTGTATGTGTGTGCTGAGGTGATGTAGTAAGGCGTGAGTTGGTGGATGGAGGGGTGGGGCCTCAAATGGGTATACTGCTTAGGGCCCACTAATGGCTAGAAACGGCCCTGCTGGTAGTGTGCAGAGATACTGCTGTAATGGTGCTGCTGATTCACTTCGTTTGCACCAAGGTCGCTGAAGTGTGGATGCTGTGCGGAGCGGCCAAGAACCGAAAATGCTACTCCGTGCACGATGTATTCAAGACTTTGTCGTCCCAAGTCAGGGACAACCTGGTCAGCTTCCACGCTTTGACCGGGTGTGACACAGTCTCGTCCTTCAGTGGTCATGGAAAAAAGAAGTGTTGGAAGGTGTTCAGTGACCACCCACTCCTGCTGCACGTCATTGGTCGAGATGGGGATATCGCAGATGTTGAGAAGTTTGTGTGTTATTTGTATGGCACCCCGGAACAACACACAGTCGATGATGCCAGAGTTCACCTTTTTGGGAAGGCCAAGAAGACTCTGGAAATGCTCCCACCGACAAAGGATGCCCTGGAGCTCCACGCCAAGCGGGCAAACTATCAGGCCAAAATATGGCTCCAGGCTGACAAAGAGCACGTAGATGTTGAAGATCCGGTGGACTTCCTCCAATCCCTGAAGCTGCCTGGAGCTTGTTGCTTGTGGTTGCAAGAAAAAGTGCAAGACAGCTAGATGCAACTGCTTCAGGAAAAGGATGAAGTGTACGACAGCTTGTGGTTGTGACGACAGCGTTGCTGTAACCCAGCTGGACAGTAGATCTATGTCTCTCTTCCGGGCTGAAATCGAGAGAAGCTGGAATGTGCTGTTAGGAACTAATAGCTCTGTTCTTAAGTGATTGCAATCCACACAATTGTGACTGTCAGTGCAGCATTTCGGTGTTGTTCATCAAGAAACGTGAACTTGTGGATGTTACTAGCGTGTAAACTGTATAGTTATGGGGCTATATTTACTGCTTTGTGATTTAGTTGTGATAATTCTGTTACTGTGAGTACTTAATTCATGCCATCAAACTTATTAGGCACTAATCATGTTAAAATAAATTGTTTTGACAAACAGACTTGCTCAATGTTTTTTCTCACTAATTAAAATAAAAAATCACAAATTTTTAGCACAATTTCGGTCGTGATTAACTTGAATTTGACCTGGAGTTGGTAATTCGGATGGAATAAGCAGGTCATCATACTTCTTTATCACGAAGTGTGGCAAAATGAAACATTTGGTCAAACCAATTGGCTCAGAATATGTTTTTTTTTTAATTAAAATTAGAAAACACAGTATAATTTTTTGCACAGTTTGACCTCGAAAATGACCTTCAAAACCAAAAGCGAGAGTGGCATCCACCTGCATTTTATTCCTCACCTACAGGTACGTTGATTTAGCATGGATGCCAGCTATTAACAAAAAACGTCGTTCAAAGTCGATTTTTGAATTATGGCCAGTCCACTAATATGGGAACGTCAAAACTGAGCAGTATTCAAATTTTGGCATGATCAGTGTTCTCAGCAGAGGAATCATTACTGTCTTGTCTTGTCCTTCCTTTTGAACGTTCTTAGCACCTGTCCCGCGACTCTTTTTGCTTTGTTTATTGCTATCTGATTTTGTGTCCCGAATTTGGCACCATCGATGTATATGTATTATCATGCATGAACACACACGATTTAGCATAATGCAAAAATGACCCACTATAATTCGAACTCAACACTATTCACCATTACGCTAAGACAAAGTAAAAGATAGTACAACCTGGAGTGTATTTTCACACCCAAAAAACATAACGCTTTTGTGTCAAGGTGTTTTCTGTAATATATATATATATATATATATATATATATATATATATATATATATATATATATATATATATATATATATATATACAGTCAGGATAAAAAGGAAGACGTAGAGCAAAAAGTCATTATATTTGGCTGCAGCCGACGTTTCGGGCAACTCTACCCATCTTCAAGGCCTAATTAATAGAGAGCTAAAATTAATAAATGACACAAAAGATATAAATGACTAGAGTTAAAACCTAAACAAATGTACAAAAATTAAAATTATTCAAATCGAAAATACAAATTAGAAACAGGCTAGAACAAAATCAAATCAAAAGTAAAATATATAAATGACAAAAAATATAGGAATGATAGATGTAAAACCTAAAACTAAAATCATTCGAAATAAAACTGTTAAAAACCCTAACAAGTAAAAAGTTAAACAAAAAACTAAGGGGTTCCAAAAAACCTTAGCCCCCCCCTATTTGCAGCTTACATGTTTACTTATATCGAAATAGTTTTTAGTGATTATAAAAATATATAAAATTCTTTATTTATTGCAGGTATTAAAATTACTCTAGCTGATAAAGTGATAATATAATGGCTTCTCAATTAATTGGTGATTCGGAGAGGCAACGTGTGATAGATCGCATACGAGCAATAACATTTCGGGAAGCTCGTGATGCTGGAGCCACCTTTATAACACGTTCATGGGTTGCCAAAAAGTTGCGAAGAAGTGAGGACTTCGTCAAAAGAAATTGGAATAAAACTTTGGATGAATGTGAAATGGCTTCAGCCAAATCTGGGCGCCCAAATTTGCCACTCTCTCAGGAAACAAAGGACATCATTGAAAGCGGTACGCGTAAGCGGAAAAACAGCTGTGCTAAACTTTCTAGAGAGATCGAAGTGTTGAGAGGAAAGATCGTTAGTGGTGAGATCATTCGACTGTACCGTCATAGGCAAAGTTTAAAGCCTTGGCATGAACTTCCAAAACCAAGAAAAACTCAACTTAACATCGATGACAGAATGTGGTTTGCGCATTATCTTGAAGATTGGGATGTGGATGATTTCATGCATTTAGCTGTCTCCGATGAATTTTTTGTTTACGTAACACGTCGGCCTAACTACCAAAATGATCGAGTGTGGGCCACAACACCAGATGAAATCGATGACAATAAACATTATCGCGAATTATTAAAAAGTCCAGACTGTGTTGGTGTGTTTGTTTTGCTCACTGCAAAGAAGCTCATGTGGGTGCTGAAGCCAAATGGTCAGAGTTGGGATGGACAGTATTTTCGTGATATTATTCTATCCCAGCATGTCATTCCTTTTCTAAGAAACCTAAACAATGTTATGGATGTCGATCAGGTCACACTTCTGCACGATAAGGCCCCCTGCTTTAAGGCATTAGCCACTCAACAGTTGTTGCGGAACCATGAGATCGATTTCTTTGGAAATGAAGAATGGCCAGGAAATTCTCCTGACCTGAACGTCTGTGAACACATTGGATCAGTTATAAAGGACAAGGTTGAATGTCTCTTGTTTCAAGAACCTGCAGCAAATCGATTTTCAAAGGATACAATGACGCAACACATTGAAACTCTTTTAGCAAATTAGCGTAACGATCAAGATCTATTCACGTCACTTTTGGCAAGCTACCCAAAGCGAATTCAGGCTGTCTTGGAAGGAAGCCAATGGCGGGAACACCAAGTTTTAATTGTTTCTCATTAAATGCAGGATTAAATTCTCTTTTGTAAGGTATGTTTAGTTTTACTGTACCTCTAATTGTTTAGGCCATGAGCGGGGGGGGGGGCTAAGGTTTATTGGAGCCCCGTAGAACCGATACACCTGTATTCAAAGAACAGCCAAAAGAAACTGAAGCAAAAAGAAGACAGGGTCGAAGAGAAAATTTAGGAGGTAGTTGTTGTTGCTGTTTAGCCGATCAGCCCACCCTGATCGAGCAAGCCGGCGGCACGCAGGTAACCGATCGCCCTCTCCGGAGTGGACCAGAGGTTCAGCGCACTAGTGATGTTGTGTGTTCGTTGTTGTGCTAGAGCGGTACAGTCTGTCATAATGTGTTCAATTGTTTGTGGTGTGTCCTGGCACAGGTGGCAGGTGTCGTCTATGGAGTTGTCTAGTCTGTGTTTATATGTCCGTAAGTTGGGGTGATGTCCACATCGGAATCGTGCAAAGTTAACTCGATCCGATCTGCTCAGGCTGATCTCTGACCTGTTAATGGGTGGCGGCTTCGCACCTAGGATCGCATTCGGACCGAGTCGTGTCAGTGCTTTGTGGGTTAGGTGTGTGTGTATGTGTTTTCTGTACTGTGTGATGTCTGTGGGGCGTGGTATGGAATGGAGTATTTGGTTATACAGTAATGTCTCCCTGGTGTTACCTTAATGGTGCGAGGTGTTGGTGCATGATTGTACATGTAGTGGCAAGGGTGTTGTGGGTTAGTTGTCGCTGCTGCCATGAATTGTGTTCCCCTCATGTCTAAATATTCCCTAACTTTCAGTATTTTTGTTTCTGTGTGCAGGTGTTCTGTTGGTGTTGTTTGAGTGCATCCTGTAATTATACGAAGTGCGTTGTTTTGTATTGTCTGTAAGGTGTTTATGTGTGTGTTTGAGATAATGGGTGCCCAGCAAGGGCTAGCATAGTCCATAACTGAACGAATATATTGTTTGTATATGAGTGATGTTGTTTCCTGCTGGTGTCCAAAGTTTGTGCCTGTTAGTACCCTAAGCGTGTTAAGTCTTGACGTACATTTGTTTTTAATGTCCTGAATGTGGTTTGCAAAAGATAATGATGTGTTGTATGTGACCCCAAATATTTTGGTCCTGTGAGTATGTGGAATAGGGCGGAGTGAAAAACTCATTTTTAGAATTTTCAAATTGGCTAGTGTGGAAAATGTGGAGTAGTGAGGAAATAAGCTGGTATAAATTTAAAATCATAACATTAATATCTTCAGGTGCCACAATGACCTTCAATATTGAAAAAAATTGAAAAAAGCAGATTTTAACCAATAATTACAGAAGAGTCCACGATGCACAATAGACAAGAATTTATTCACACTTGTATAAAAATAGCTCAGTCAACCTTTAAAAAAAGTTTCTATTCTCTAAAAACAGTTTTCTGTAGTCAGCTCACTCAGCTGTCACGTGAGTACCTCGGTTCAGTGTAGCTGTCGCTCTCGTAGCAGGTGGGTGTTCTGTTGTTGGCGTTACTCAGATAGTCTAAACTATATTTCTTATATATTTGCATTTCTGTATTGTGTTGCCCTAAGTTTGCCATGTACTATTAACTGAAATTAACGTATAATTGATATTAGCTCTTTCTTTTTCAGATTTGTATACTTTCAAAATGTCTCGAGTTTGTGCAAAATCAACCAGGGCCTCAACTGAGTGCCCCATGTTTGGTATGGGGGAAGATTTGTGGCACAGGAATCTTCCTACATACGAAGGAGTTTTTAAATATTGCTTGTTTGTAAGAAACGATTTGAAACAGAATATTAATAAAGATCCTTCAATATCTCAAATATTAGAACAAGTTGTTGATAAATTGAAAACAATTTGGGAAAGTGCTTCCGTCCCAATTCTGTCAGACAGGCGAATTGAAACAATGTTCAGAGCTACCACGAAAAGTATCGTGTCATTATGAAGCCATACCAAAGCAGAAAAAATTCTGAAGCTTACAAAGCAAAGATTGATATGTTCAAAAAAGAAGCACACACGAAACTTTTTGACATTGCAGCGTGCAAGTGCAAAGTACTAACACAATGTTCTTGTACCAAAGAAAAAACGGTTCCAAAGGAAGAAGTGACGTTCCTCTTAGATCAAAGGAGTGAAAGAAAACTGTTTATTGATAGAGTAGATATTACACTCTCAAAGAAAAAAGCATCTACGTTGCTAAGAAAGCAAAAAGAAGCTGTGAGGCTCACCAAAGAATCTTCACAGGAGAAATTGCAGGATACAAATGTTGAATTATCATCATCGACATCAAATAGTGAAAGTGAATCTGGCGAAATATCAGACGATACATTTCCAGAGCCAGTTAGCTCGAAGAGAAAGCTCGAACAACCTGAAGAACAATTATTCAAGAAAAGGAAAACTACAAATCTACCTTCAGTGGCTACTGCTTGTGACAGGACTGCAGTTTCAGATCGAGGTGCAGCATTCATTGTTAGTGCAGTATTGCAAGATATTGGAGAAGTTTCTATTGACAATACATCTGAAGTAGTGGATGGGAGTAAAATCAGAAGAGAAAGACAAAAGAAGAGATCAGAAATTATGAAAGATCAAAATCAGGTCCCAATCAGAGGAATCTATTTTGATGGTCGAAAAGCTTCTACACTCTTCCAAGAAAAAAAAGAGTCCAAAGTATATCAGAAGAAGGTAACAGAAGAACATATCACTTTAGTGAGAGAACCTGGTTCAGATTATTTGGGCCATTATTCTGTGAATTCTGGATCAGCTGAAGAAATATGTAAAGGAATGTTTGAGTATATTGGAAATAATGACATGAACCTGGAAAACCTTGTTGCCATTGGATGCGATGGTGCAGCAGTCAACACTGGAGAAAAGGGAGGCGTTATAAGGCTTATAGAATTGAAGCTGAAGAAGCCAGTTCAACATTTAGTGTGCCAGCTCCATGCCAATGAATTGCCATTACGCCATTTAGTTGCAATGCTGGATGGAAAAACATCTGGCCCCCGCGGATTCACCGGTCCTATTGGCAGGAATTAGAGAACTGTGAGAGTCTTCCTATTGTCGAGTTTGAGAGGATTGATGCTGAGGAACCAACTGTAGACTGTGAAGATCTTAGCACCGACCAAAAATATCTAATTGATATTCATCAGGCCATAACAAAGGGATATTGCTCTCCAGATCTTGCTCATCGTAGTCCAGGCAAAATGGCACATTCACGATGGCTGACTACAGCAAATCGTTTGCTTCGTCTATACGTTTCAACTGTAAGTCCATCTGAGAACCTCATGAACATTGCTTCTTTTATAATGAAGGTCTACATCCCAATGTGGTTTTCTATTAAGCAAAGTACGTCTTTTTCAATGGCTCAAAACATGTTTTCAAAACTATTGAACTAACAAGAACACTGAATGACGAAGTAAAGGATATTGTAAACCCTGTCATACAAAGAAATGCATTTTTTGCAAATCCAGAAAATATTCTAGCATCAATGATTCATGATGACCGCAGCGCCATAAGAGAATTAGCGTGGAGGCGAATAAAGAAAGCAAGGCAAACAAACAAGGAAAACGTTGTGAGGCGTTTCACAGTACCTGTTATTCAATTTGAAGCTACTGATTATACTGATTTAATTAATTGGCAAAAATGCATTGTCACTGAACCACCTGTGACAAGACACCTGACAGAAAATGAGATTGAAAAATTCATAGAAACAAGAGTACCCCTCCATTCGAGAAATTCCCTTGTCATACACAAGTAGTAGAAAGAATGGTAAAATTAGTGACTGAAGCATCATCAAAAGTATTTGGATTGAACGCGCGAGATGGCTTCATAAGATCAACACTTCAGTCACGTAAAAAATGCCATCATTCGAAAGTAAAGCTGAATATAAAGTTTAAATAAAACGTTAATAGAAAAAAACATGCGCAAGGATGGGTGGTTGGGAGGGCATGGGTGCAGCTCGACACGCAGCCACCTCCTCGTGGTGAGTTCTGGATTATTTAGATCATTAATCAAAAGAACATTGATCTAAATAAACTAAGAGCTGCGTAATTCAGTAACTATTTTGGTAATTGGAACACTTAATATATAATAATAACAAGTAAGTTTCAGTTATTGTACTAATGCAGAATATAAGAAAATCATTATATTTCACTTTTTTCGACGGCTTTGTGGCACCTGAAGATATAATTTCGCAGGACTAATATTTATGCACAGTCATTATCTATAGCACCCACATATTTTCCGCACTAGCCATATTTGAATTTCGAAAAAAAGTTTAAAAACCTCATTTTCGATCCGCCCTAATGTGGAATGTTGATGTTGTTTAGTGTGAGCTGTGGAATTACCTGGTGTTCTTTTGTGTTGCTTGTAAGCAAGATGATGGTTGATTTTGTGGGCGCTACTTTGAGTCTATTGTGTGTGAGCCAGTCTTGTATACTGTTTATGTATGTTTGTAGGTTATTTGTAGCGGTGTCGATGTTGTTGTGGGTGGATGTTAGAGTGATGTCATCTGCATATGATGATAAGGTAAGCTTGTTATCTATGGGTGTTGGAATGTCATGCATGTATAAGTTGAAGAGTGTTGGTGAGAGAACAGAGCCTTGAGGGACCCCGTTCGGAAAAGCTTGTTTTTGGATGACTTGCCATTAAATGTGACATGTGAGTATCTTCCTGAGAGATAGTTGCTCAGCCACCTTTTGGTGTTATTGTGCATGTTTGTGTTGAGTATTTTGTTTATGAGAGGGAAGCGTGGGATAGCATCAAATGCTTTACTAATGTCTATTGTTGTTAATAGTGTACGTTGAGCTGGTCGTCTGGAGTTGATGCCATCCATGATGTGCTGCGTGAGGTTAGTGAGTAATGTCGTGGTTGAGTGGTGAGGTCTGAATCCATGTTGAGTAGACGATAGTGGAATGTGTGGGTTGGTGATTTGTAAGATTAGTCTTTCTGTTACTTTGGAAGGTGTGCATAGTAAATGGGTCTATAGGAAGCTGGTTCTGTTGGATTTTTGTTTGGTTTGAGTAGTGTAATAATTTTACCTTGTTTCCATATGTCAGGAATAATACAGTGTTGGTATGAATATGTACTGATATTTGTGAGAGCTAGTATTCCTTGTGGGCCCAAGTGTTTAAGGTGTATGTTAGATATGTTGTCTGGTCCAGTAGCCTTCGAATTCTTAATGTTTTTGATGATCTTGGTGGTCTGGTCTGTATTGAAGGGTGTAATGGTCGTGTCGAGTCTGTAGGTTTTCTTGTGTCCGGCTGTTTGTCTGTCGGCGTGTTTCTGGTTGTTGTCTCTGTTTAAGTGACTTATCTTTACGTAGAGATTAAGTAGAATGTTAGCTTGTTTTGTGTATGTTGTGATATTATTCTGGCTGCGACAGATAGCCGCGTGTGAGGTGTGAATGCCGCTGTTAGAGTGGGTAATGCTGTTTATAGTCTTGTATAGCCTGTATGTATCTGTGGAGTGGTTTAGTGTTGTTATGAATTCCCTGAATGTTTCTGTTTGTTTTTCTTTGAGTTTGTTGTTTATTTCTGTGTTGAGCTGTTGTATCTGCTGTTTTATGGCTTCTGTATGTGGTGTTTGTGTGTTATATTTGAGGTTGTTACGTTGCCTTATGAGGTGGGCTATTT
This sequence comes from Bathynomus jamesi, assembly GCA_023014485.1. NCBI lineage: Eukaryota > Metazoa > Arthropoda > Malacostraca > Isopoda > Cirolanidae > Bathynomus > Bathynomus jamesi. The sequence continues at coordinate 392,367 of JAJOZX010002220.1, forward strand.
CTCTAGTGTAATTTGAGTTGTATTTCCTAATGTTGCCCTTGGGTATGTATTTGTTTGCATTATTGATGATCTGATTAAATTTCTTGAGTGTTGTATTGATGTTTATGATGGGTGTGCTGTTTAATGTGGTGAATTGTTTCTCAGTCTGTATTTTGAACTGTTCCCAATCAGCTTTCTTGTAATTTCTGTAAGTGTGCCTAAGGCTGTTGGGGCAGAGTGTAGAATGTGTTGTAATGATGATGGGCAGGTGGTCTGATGACAGTTGTTTTTCTGTTCTCCATTGTGTATGTATTGCTAGTGAGGGGGAACAGAACGTTATGTCTGGGGAGGAGTTTGAGTATCCTGCTTGATGTGGTATGTGTGTATGTTCTTCTGTATTGTTAAGAATGAAGAGGCTGTTTAGTTGTGTGGCTATGTTGGCGCCTCTGGTGTTGTTTTGGTTGTGCAGGTACCAACTAGTGTCTTTGGCGTTGAAGTCTCCTCCTAAGATGACATTAGTGAGAGAGGCCAGATTGTTTAACTGTGGATTGTAATTGGCTGGCACCTGAGGTGAACTAGAAGGTAGAAGGTAGTTGATCTAGTTAATGTAAAGGGGGTAACAGCCCGAATCAGTGTTTAGACTAGGGTTCAAAAATTTAATACATAAAGATTCATAAATACGAAACGAGGACGAGCATTTTAATGATTTAAGAATTTTAAAATTTTCAATAGAAACGTCAGTGTTACAATTGATGGAATGACTTCTGATAGCAGACTGTTCTTTTCTCAACAAAACCTTCCCCGTCCTCTGACTAATACCCATATGGGAGCAAAATCCCGCCCGCAAAAAACGAACTGTACTGCCAACGTAGTTCCCCTGGGAACACCCAGGGCAGGTAAACAAATAAACGGAGAACCAATCAGTTCAGTTTTTTAGTTTTCTGAACACTCTGCATAAGAACATTGTATTTACACAGGAAAAGGAAGTTGAAGGTTCTATTCCTTTCCTTCATGTTTTAGATTCCAAATCTGACTCAACAGTTTTAACTTCTACTACCGGAAGCCTACGTTTACGGGTTTGGGTTTTAATTTCTATAGTTTTTGCGACCTTAATTCTAAGTTTTGTTCGCACACTTGTTCATAGAGTTTATAATATTTGCTCGAACTTTGCTCTGCTACATAATGAGTTTGAATTTCTTACTGATTATTTCTTTAAAAATAGTTTTCCACGGAATCTTGTAAGAGGTGTTATTGGCAAGTTTCTTCATAATGTATATTCAATGTTATTCAATGTTAATATGCAGCAGAGAATACAATACAAAGACAGAACAAGTCACCTTTTTAATAATTTAGAAATTTTGCATCTTGCTTGTAATAATTCTTACTCAAATGATTCTCACTGTAAACTCATAGATAGGTATTATAGTATGATAAGATAATATCCCTGTTAAGAGAAGCAGGAAGCCCCCTGATTAAATCTTACAACTATCATACTAAAATTATTCCTGGATGGAATGATTTTATTGCCCCCCTGAAGAGGGAATCGAAAGACGCCTATGATTTGTGGTGCTTTCATGGTAGACCCAGATTAGGACCAGTATACATGAATATGCGTAGAAGTAGGGGTCAGTATAAGGCGGCCGTAAGGCGATGTAAACGAGAAGAAGAGTCTATTCGAGCATCAAAAGCCTGTGAAGCTCGCATAAATAACGATCATAAATTTTGGAAATTTGTTAAGAATCAAACGCGTGTCAAAAATGTCCTCCCTCCGACAATCGATGGGGTGTCGGGGGATGAAATTGCAAAGCTGTGGAATAACCACTATTCTAACATTCTTAATAGTGTGAGTAGGGATAATCTTAAGATAGATTGCAGCGAAACGATTGTGGGAGGGACAAGGGAAAATACTTTGATATCATTTTCTGAAGTAAAGAGAATAATTAAAGAGTTAAAGACTGGTTCTGCGTCAGAGGTAGATGACTTATCGAATGAGCACTTAAAATATGCAAATGACGTAGTATGTCTGCATATATCATTACTCCTATCAGCAATGCTTGCTCATAACTATATCCCTGCAGAGTTCATGAGGGTATATATCTTGCCCCTGGTCAAAAATAAGTACGGAGACATTCTGTCCAGCAATAATTATAGGCCTATTGTTGTCGCTTCCTGCTTCTCGAAACTACTAGAAAAACTCTTGTTACTCCGATTAAATGATTTCCTATGGACATCTAATCAGTTTGGCGTTAAAAGGTCCCACTCAACTGACCTGTATATCTATGTACTTAAAGAAACAATATCTAAATACATTGACAGTAATTCAACTATTTATAGCTGTTTCCTAGATATAAGGCATATGATAGGGTGAACCACAATATTTTATTTGCAAAACTAGAAGACAGGAAGGTTCTCATGTACATATTAAATTTATTGAAATTTTGGTATTCCCACCAATCTTTCACTGTTAGGTGACCCAATGTACTATCCGAGTGTTTTGGCTCCTCTTGCGGGGTGAGACAATACTCCTTGCTCTCCCTTATGCTGTTTAATGTGTATATTGACGGATTAATTGCTTCACTTAATGAGGCAACAGTGGGATGTTGTATAGATAACACAAGGATAAATAACTTAGTTTATGCCGATGATATGGTATTAATAAGTCCCTCTGTTAAAGGTCTGGATCGGCTACTAAAAGTCTGCGAAGCGTACTCGCAGAAACATGATATTCTTTTTAATGTTACAGAAACTACGGTTATGCAATTTCATCCTAAAAGCTGTAATCAGCCAGCTGATATAAGGTTTAAAATGAATGGTGAGGTAATTGAGGAAGTACAAGAGTTTAAGTATTTGGGTCAAACTATTACCAGCTCCTTGAGTGATGACTCGGATATAAGAAAACAATCTCGATTCTCGAAGCCTGTGTGCTAAAGCGAATATGACCATAAGGAACTTTCGATTCTGTACAAGTGAAGCTAAAGACACTCTCTTTCGTACTTTCTGTAGTAATATATACGGACAGCAACTCTGGGTGAATTATAAAAAAGGTTCTGGCAGACCCCTAAATTTGCTGTACAACAGGTCTTTTAGACTCTTACATAAATTACCCCCGAGATGCTCAGCTTCGCAAATGTTTGCTACCCGCAATGTCCCGAGCTTCCCGGAGGTAACAAGACGTGCTCAATACAGTCTAATGCAAAGAATTAAAAAATCAACCAACCCGATCATCCAAGCTATCCACGAGTCCTGCCATTTATCCTCTAAGCTATGAACTTCTTGGTACGAAAACGTCTGTCTGTAGCTCCACTTAACTTCGACATTACAGTATTATTTCTTATCAATTGTATATATTCCTATCTTTAGTATATGAACTGTCATTGTATTAATAATATTTGTCATATGGACTATAGTCTGCCAATAAACCTTTTCATTCCCATTTCATTTTCATTTTCATTCCCCTAAAATTGTTCCAACGTGTGATGTTCCTAAGAATTGTAAATATCTTGTTTTACCTGATGTCTACCATTTTAACTCTGGTGAAGAAACAGTTGTTAAATATTGTGATGAAATTTTATTTTCACACTGATTTTAAGATTGCCTTTGTAAATAGTAATACTCTGGATTGTTTTTCCGATGTAAGGACGAAATCCTCCCTGCAATGAGCTCTTCTGTCGTTTATTTGTTTACCTGCCCTGGGTGTTCCCAGGGGAACTACGTTGGCAGTACAGTTCGTTCTTTGCGGGCGGGATTTTGCTCCCATATGGATATTAGTCATAGGACGGGGAAGGTTTCGTTGAGAAAAGAACAGTCTGCTATCAGAAGTCATTCCATCAATTGTAACACTGACGTTTCTATTGAAAATTTTAAAATTCTTAAATCATTAAAATGCTCGTCCTCGCTTCGTATTTATGAATCTTTATGTATTAAGTTTTCGAACACTAGTCTAAACACTGATTCTGGCTGTTACCCCCTTTACATTAACTAGATCAACTACCTTCTAAATTTTCTCTGCGACCCTGTCTTCTTTTTGTTTCAGTTTCTTGCGGCTGTTCTTTGAATTCAGGTGTATCGGTTGTAGTTTTCCATTTAACTTTTTACTTGTGAGAGTTTTTGAGTTTTATTTTGAATGATTTTAGTTTTAGGTTTTACATCTATCATTCCTATAATTTTGTGTCATTTATATATTTTACTTTTGATTTCATTTTGTTCTAGCCTGTTTCTAATTTGTATTTTCTATTTGAATAATTTTAATTTTTGTAAATTTGTTTAGGTTTTAACTCTCGTCATTTATATCTTTTGTGTCATTTATTAATTTTAGCTCTCTATTAATTAGGCCTTGAAGATGGGTAGAGTTGCCCGAAACGTCGGCTGCAGCCAAATATAATGACTTTTTTGCTCTACGTCTTCATTTTTATCCTGAATGTAAAACTACGTCTCCTTAGGAGGGATCCTAGATCCTATTTCATATATATATATTATATATATATATATATATATATATATAACTTGGTTGAATGGTTTGTTCTTAGGGAAGCGTAACTTAGCGAGGAATAGGAGGACGAAAAGATGGTACATGTTTATTAACAGACGTTTCGGAAAAATTCAATTTCCATCATCAGTGCTAAAAATTTTAAAACAAGTAAAAATAAATAAGTATAATAAATAAACGAACAACAAATTAAAATGGCGCAACAATTAGCGAGAATCAAAAACAAGTTACAATGTATATTAAATTAAAAGATTAAAAGTTAAATGATATAAAGAATAAAAGTATGGATAATAAGTAAAATATAAAATGGTTTAGGTAGAACAGAATTGTAAAATTACTTACAATTAGCGAAAATTAAAAGCAAGTTACAATATGTATTAAATTAAAAGATTAAAAGTTAAATGATATAAAGTATAAAAGTATGGATGAAAAGTAAAATATAAAATGGTTTAAGTGAAACAGAATTGTAAAATTTCTTACCAGATTGTAATGAGACTAATTATACAGAAGGTTGGGAATGGTTGCCTGTTGAAAGAATTCCATTGGGACGATGGAGCCGGGCGGAGTGATAGTGGATTTCTTTTGAAAGTTTATTTGGCAATGTTTAAATTGAAAGCGGAACTGTAATCGTTGAGGGTTGGCTGGATACTAAGGATGTAAAGGGACTCAAGTATGCGGAGGTCGATTAGTTGGTTGGCTGAGTTGATAATTTTGAAATTGGAGGAAAGTAACGGGTGGTTGTGGAGGTGGCAGTGATCCCTTATTGCAGATTTGGAGGGTTTGTTCAGGGGCTGTGAAGTTCTTGTAGAGATCCCACGATGCTCGTCCACTCTTGTTTGATATTGGCGGATGGTACTGCCAATATAGTTCGCTTTGCAGCGAACACAATCAAAAGCGTAGATAGTGGACGAAGCAAGTGGCTGGGGTGTTTTTTCTTTATGGTTGAGGTAGGATTTAATACTATTGTTGTTGGTAAAAGCGAAATGAAATTTAATTTGGGGGTAAAGCGGCGTGAGTAAGAGACGGAGTTCTGAGAGTATTTTATGGCTAATATGGTCATAATAAGGGAATGAAAAATATTGTACGTCTTTATTAACAGTAGGAATTTTAAGGGGGGGTTGATAGATATTATTAAGAAAATTTCTGGTTAAAGACTGTAACAGATGTTTTGGGAAAGAGTTATTAATGCTGAAGTTAAGGATTAACTCTATTTCATGGTGAAAAGATAAGTACGAGGAGCAAAGATGGTAGGCACGGTGGATTAAAATTTTAATACTGTTTATTTTATATAGCAAAGGGATGTGGCTTAGGAAATTAATACCCAGGCCTGTGTACGTGGGTTTTCGATATATAGAAGTGCTAAATTTGTTGTTTTGTTTAGTTATTGTAATATCTAGGAAGGGAAGGGTGTTGTTGGATTCGTCTTCTTTGGTGAACTTAATATTTTTATGTTGGGAATTAAGGTAGTTAAGAAAAAGGGGGGCGTGGTTGGCATTATGAAAAAGGAGAAAGGTGTCATCAACGTATCTTTTATATAGGCGTGGTTTATAATGAGTGGGGCAATGAAGTAGCCAGTTATTTTCGTGATGGCTGAGGAAGATGTTCGCTAGAGTGGCACTTAAGTGGGATCCCATAGCTAATGAGTCGGTTTGTTGATAAAGTTGTTGGTTAAAGAAAAAATAGGTGTCTGAGGCGGCGAGCGTAAGCAGTTTGGTAAATTCATGTTTTGTCAGATTCAAAACTGTATTCGGATTGTTGGCGAAAAGGCTATTAATACAGATATCGATGGCTTCTTTAATTGGAACATTGGTGTAGAGAGATACTATATCGAAACTGTGCATATGAAGGTTATTTGAATTATTTATGGTCCATATTTCTTTAGCGAATTCGTAAGTTGGTGACGGAATATTCGTTTCGGGTTAGTGGGGTTAACGTGGGAATTAGGAATTTTGCTAGTTTGTAATTGTGGGTAGTATAGGCCGAAAGGATGGGTCAAATGGGTAAGTTGGGTTTATGTATTTTAGGGAGGCCATAGACAGTACCTGGGGATGAACCGGAAGAACTTAAGGATAATAATTTGATGATTTGTACTTCTAAAATATAAAATTGTGTAATGTGTTCTCTTTCAAAGCGTATATATATATATATATATATATATATATATATATACAGTGTGTATATATATACTTAGAAAGGAAAGGGGTGCCATGTTAGTACCCTGCAGGTACCAAACCTTTGGAAAAAATAATAAATGCATTTATGAATTTGTTTACAATAGACCACACACACACACACACACACACATGTGCGCACCTCCACATAAGCAAGGTATCCACGTGTATATATATATATGTTAATCACAGACCGTGCATGGAGCAAGGAACTCTTTTGGGAAATTGGGGTGAATTTCATAATTAAACACGTGAAATGAATGAAAGGTACAGCTGTATATATATATATATATATATATATATATATATATATATATATATATTTATTTATTTGATAAGTTTACGGATTCAATGTACAATAGTTGCATATTTCTTTCTTAAGTACGTTGTTTGTATTCTGCATCTCAATTCACATTCTTACCAGCTGTACACACACACACACATGTGCGCACCTCCACATAAGCAAGGTATCGATTTTTTTAAATCCATATATATATAAAAATTTAATTAACCAAACCTAATTTAACCGAGCATATCCTAACTTAACCTTAGTACCATTCAACCAAGAACGGTGTAATAATTGTTTCAGAAGCAACTGAAGGGTTGGAAGGTATTTTCTGTTAAGTCATTAAATAATGAGGTACTCGCTAATTTAGCTGACCCTAACGTTAACTAACCTAACCTAGCCTACTTAGTACCAATATATCTTCTTTTTTTTTACCACAGTAAAACTGTTTCTAGATTTTTATATAATTTTTTAATGTTCCGAAGTACCAACACTGCTACCTCACAAAAAATTACCTCATATATCCGTGAATTATCACACACTTGACCTCACTTATGTCCCCCATATATATAATATATATATATATATGATGAAAATAACCACGAAGGAAAAAGGAAACACAGAATGGTGCTCAAGCACTTTCGTCAGGCAGTGTTCCTGAGGATGTCATTAGACGAAAGCGCTTCAGCAGCACCATTCTGTTTCCTTTTTCCTTCGTGGTTATTTTCATCATAAATATTATTCACCTGTTACTTTCGTCAAATAATTTATATATATATATATATATATATATATATATATATATATATATATATATATATATATGTGTGTGTGTGTGTGTGTGTGTGTGCATGTGTGTGTGTGTGTTCGTACACGAGCCAAGTTGAGTTATAGCGTATGGTGTTAATATATTTTTTTTATATATGGGAGCGAACATTGAGTCCACTTCATTTTTTTCAGAACAAATTATAGAGAAACAAAGTATCGAAAAATATTTGTATCCCACTTCCTGCTGAATACCTGCGGCCACGAGAAATTTTTAGTTGAGAACCGCTACCTTAGAGGATATCTTACTGCGGGTTACCGTATATAAATCTGTTTCTGTTCTTATTATTATTATTTCACTCCCTTCAAACTGAATGAAATAAATAATAATAATAATAAGAAGAAGAAGAAGAGAAACAGACCTATCTATAACAACGTGGGTTTCAAAATAAATCAAAAACTCGGTGCATATTCAAAGGATCAAAACGAGACACGAGTAAAATAATGAAGAAATTCAAATCAAATTTGATATCTGTGACACGCGAGTCTCTAAACCAGTCCCAAATCTAGGTATCTTCTTTAACAAACGTATGTCTTTTGAAGGGCGTATAATACACACGTACAATATTTTTCATTCCCTTATTATGACCATATTAGCCATAAAATACTCTCAGAACTCCGTCTCTTACTCACGCCGCTTTACCCCCAAATTAAATTTCATTTCGCTTTTACCAACAACAATAGTATTAAATCCTACCTCAACCATAAAGAAAAAACACCCCAGCCACTTGCTTCGTCCACTATCTACGCTTTTGATTGTGTTCGCTGCAAAGCGAACTATATTGGCAGTACCATCCGCCAATATCAAACAAGAGTGGACGAGCATCGTGGGATCTCTACAAGAACTTCACAGCCCCTGAACAAACCCTCCAAATCTGCAATAAGGGATCACTGCCACCTCCACAACCACCCGTTACTTTCCTCCAATTTCAAAATTATCAACTCAGCCAACCAACTAATCGACCTCCGCATACTTGAGTCCCTTTACATCCTTAGTATCCAGCCAACCCTCAACGATTACAGTTCCGCTTTCAATTTAAACATTGCCAAATAAACTTTCAAAAGAAATCCACTATCACTCCGCCCGGCTCCATCGTCCCAATGGAATTCTTTCAACAGGCAACCATTCCCAACCTTCTGTATAATTAGTCTCATTACAATCTGGTAAGAAATTTTACAATTCTGTTTCACTTAAACCATTTTATATTTTACTTTTCATCCATACTTTTATACTTTATATCATTTAACTTTTAATCTTTTAATTTAATACATATTGTAACTTGCTTTTAATTTTCGCTAATTGTAAGTAATTTTACAATTCTGTTCTACCTAAACCATTTATATTTTACTTATTATCCATACTTTTATTCTTTATATCATTTAACTTTTAATCTTTTAATTTAATATACATTGTAACTTGTTTTTGATTCTCGCTAATTGTTGCGCCATTTTAATTTGTTGTTCGTTTATTTATTATACTTATTTATTTTTACTTGTTTTAAAATTTTTAGCACTGATGATGGAAATTGAATTTTTCCGAAACGTCTGTTAATAAACATGTACCATCTTTTCGTCCTCCTATTCCTCGCTATATATATATATATATATATATATATATATATGCTGCAAACCCACAAGGAAAAAGAAAAACGATTCCAAGGCCTTTCGTGTATTCAGAGCTACACCTCGTCAGGGAATGAAGAAGGAAGGCAAGATGCCCATAAATGTATACAACGTAGCGGAAACCAAAACAATTAGCACATACTTAACAGGAGTTAATGAGAGGCAAAAGGAATTTTAACAAGATGTTGTCAATTTTATACATTCCCGCACTGTTCTTGGAATTGTTTTTATAATGGATTAATGCACATTCTAGGATATTTCTTTCTAGTATATCTTTGTTTTCAACAAGCGCTTTAGAACTATCCCACTTGATGCTATGATTACATCTATACATATGGTTAAACAAAGCATTGGAATTATTAGCTGTTCTACACGCATATTTATGCTGTTTTACCCGAATATCTAACGTTTTACCAGTGTGGCCTATATATACTGAGTTACATTTTGTACATCCGATCGAATACACACAACCAACAACATTATCCGGGCTATTCTTTATTAGGCGTGATTTAACAGTATTATTATACTTAAAGACCACATTGATGCCAATTGCTTTAAGTAAAGTCGGAAGATATTGAAAATTAACATGGTAAGGTAGGCTAAGGATATTTTTACGTTCAAATTCCTTTACAATTACATTATTATAATACCTATTCTTGGCTTTCCTAAGACACTTATCTAAAAATGAAATAGGATAACATAATTTAGTACCAATATTCATGATATTGCATAACTCGGAATCTAAAAATTCAGGACTGACAACTCTCAATGCTCGAAGAAACATAGCAGAGAAAATAGAGGACTTAATCGAGGGATGATGGTCAGAATAAAAATGCATATAAGAGTTATTATTAGTAGGCTTGCGATAGACTTCAAATTTAAACTGATTAAAGCATCTCCAAATGTTTAGATCCAGAAAAGATAGGCTTCCATCATTTTTTTTTTCAAATGTGAACTTAATAGACGGGACTAAATTGTTGAGCCTACCAAGAAATAAGTCAACATCTAAATTATTAGGCCACAAGCATAAAATATCATCTATATACCTGTACCAAACTAGATTAAAATTAACAATCGTAGGCAAAGTTCTACTTTCAAAAAATTCCATATATAAATTGGCTAGTACAGGTGAAACGTAAAAATATCCTTAGCCTACCTTACCATGTTAATTTTCAATATCTTCCGACTTTACTTAAAGCACTTGGCATCAATGTGGTCTTCAAGTATAATAATACTGTTAAATCACGCCTAATAAAGAATAGCCCGGATAATGTTGCTGGTTGTGTGTATTCGATCGGATGTACACAATGTAACTCAGTATATTAGGCCAAACTGGTAAAACGTTAGATATTCGGGTAAAACAGCATAAATATGCGTGTAGAACAGCTAATAATTCCAATGCTTTGTTTAACCATATGTATAGATGTAATCATAGCATCACGTGGGATAGTTCTAAAACGCTTGTTGAAAACAGATATAATAGAAAGAAATATCCTAGAATGTGCATTTATCCATTATAAAAACAATTTCAATAACAGTGCGGGAATGTATAAAATTTACATCTTGTTAAAATTCCTTTTGCCTCTCATTAACTCTTGTTAAGTATGTGCTAATTGTTTTGGTTTCTGCTACGTTGTATATATTTATGGGCATCTTGCCTTCCTTCTTCATTCCCTGACGAGGTGTAGCTCTGAATACACGAAAGGCCTTGGAATCGTTTTTCTTTTTCCTTGTGGGTTTGCAGCATTCATTCATTTCACGTGTTTAATTGTGAAATTCATCCCATATATATATATATATATATATATATATAATATATATATATATATATATATAATGGACGCCGAAATCCATTGCTTTGGTTGTGTTGAGATATTTCACGCAGGAAAAGGAAAGCAGGAGTAGCAACGTTTCGCTCCAATCACTGGAGCATTCTCAAGCTTTACTGAAAGCAAAAAATCAAAGCGGTCTTTTGTGCACCCTTAAAAGGTTCAAAAAGTGGGGAAGGGAGAGGGGGAGTCTCGGAGACCCGGAAGTTGGGTGTGGTCACATATGGTTAAAAAAAGTAGCCTAGGTATAATAATAATAATAATAATAATAATAATAATAATAATAATAAGGATTAACATCAGATAAGATTACAAATAATCAGTAAAGAGCAAAACAACAGAGAACTAAATAAATGAATGCAGTGGAAAGGGTGTTAAGTACTGTATGTGTGATTAGTTGTTTGGATTTTTCAATTGTGTTTTTGTTTATTGAAGAGTAAATTAAATATGGTTATATATCATATTTTCTTGTTTGTCCGTGTTTAGATTGAAGTTTTTTGTGTGATGTATAAGGGCTGATTCATAGAGGAGTGTCGTTGGGTAATGTGGTGTGTTAAGGATGACGTGGCCGTCCTTGAAGTTAATTTGATGTCCTGTATTTCTGTTGTGGTTGTAGATGTATTACCAGTATTATTAGAAGTATTACCAGCGCGGATCGCTTGTTTGTAGTCTGTTATCCTCTTGTTTAGTGTGTTTCCAGTTTCTCCGATGTAGCAGTTTTCACAGTCGTAGCAGGGGATGGCGTAGACCAGTCCTTTCTTCTCTTGAGGCGTGTTGTGTACTGTTTTGTTTTTATAGTGGAGTTGGTGCTGAAAACTGTGGTGAATTGTTTAGGGAGAGTGTTGTTGATGTTGTGGAGTGTAGATATGTATGAGATAAGATACGTATTCTTCTGCTGTCGTTATTAGTGTTGGGTGCGGGTCTCGGTGATCTTTGTTTCGTGGTGGCTTTGTTGAGTGTTTTCTGTGAAATGGATGGGGTAGGAAAGTCTCAGGAAGGTGTCATTTATGTGTTGTATTTCTTCATTTAGAAATTCGAGGTGTGAGAAGCGCAGTGCCCGGAGGAAGAAAGAGATGAGCACTGCTTTTTTTGTGGAAGTAGGGTGGTTCGAGAGGTAATGTGTGTGTGTGTGTGTGTGTGTAGGTTTCCTGTAGATGGAAGTAGTAATAATGTTGTTGTTTCTGTGTAGCTTCAGGTCTAGAAACGGGAGTGTGTTCTGCGCTTCCCACTCTACAGTAAATTTGATGGTGGGAGAGATTTGATTAATGTTGTCGAAGAAGGCTTGGAAGTTTAAATCGTCTGGCCATAGGAGGAGATCATCCACACACCGTAGCCATGTAATTGGTCTGTTCTGAGGTAAAATGGTTCGTAGCAGGTCCCTCAACAACTCACCGCAGTTTTTTTGTTAATTAATAAAGCTTGAGAATGCCCCAGTACGTGAAATATTGTGTATATATATATATATATATAAAACCTTTGGTTAACCTTTGAGTAGCTTCCGCCCGAATTGTTCATTCTGACGAAGGTCAAGTTTTTTTCACTCCACCTTAAACCTACAGTTTAACGTGGAATCCGAACCACGCCTCACCAGCAGCCCAGCGTCTTAACCACTAGGCCACCCAGGGTACCCATTTATCTACCAACCACTTTTTTTATTGTGTGGAAGGATGAATAGTTGGGTTTTGCTGCGCGCCGGCTGCCGTCATCGAGTCTCGATCCCGGGGCCGATGGATTCATAGTCAGCGACGCTAACTACTACACCTCTGAGGCACATTGGAATATATATATTATATTATATATATATATAATATATATATATATATGTAGTTAATTAGTTAGAAAATGTTTGACTTCTTGAAGACACAGGAAAGATTCCGTTCCGATCAGGAAGATCGTGCCTATCACAATTAATAGAACAGTATAACAATATAACAATGCCATGAGAATAACGAAAAAAGTGAAAAAATGGTTCTTTAACTTCCTCAGAGAACGTCAGCAAGTTGTTACACTCCAAAGAATATCATTATCAGAAGTGGAAGTACGAGTACGTAACTCAGTACCACAAGGAACAGTATTAGCCCCACTCCTATTCATGATTATGCTAACAGACATAAACAACGAAGTAACCATTAATAGTAAAGTAGCATCTTTTGCTAACGATCCAAAAATCAGCAGAAAAATTAGAAACGCAAATGTAGAAGCCTTACAAACGGACTCAAACAAAATATACAAATGGTCAGAAGACAAGAACATGAAATTTGACCCCCAAAATTTACAGCTCTTAAGATATGGAATAAACGGAAAAATAAATAGATAGAATATAATACTCCAAGCACAAAAGAAATTCAGAGAAACACAAAAGCAAAAGATTTAGGGGTTATAATGACACCAATCGACCAGGGAAGTAGTTCGGGGGGGGGGGGGGGGTAACGTTAGGCAGGAGACAGGGTGTGATGGAACTCCCGTTTCTCCTTTCACTGTCCTCCTTAGCTGAGCTTTTTCCGTGTCTCATCTATTCTGTGAGCAGTCCAGTTTGCTCTAAAACACACACCTTTCTCCCTATTCCTCAGTGCATATATCATACACGCATCTTACATACTACACAATCTTTTCAAAATAAAATAAAAAAGTGGCATCGATCTCAAGAGCCTCGAAGTGCCCTGGGTAGGGGACTATAAATGTCACCACTTCTGGCTCCCCCGCTGCCGATACCGGAAACGCAGACACGGACAGTGGTGTTGGTTCTGCTACTGCCCATTCGAGATGTTCTGGGCTTCTGTCTGATTCACTTTTCATAAACTTAACTTCTGCAACATTCGTAGCCTTTCCTCAAATTTTCAATCTGTTGAACACCAACTCTCCTCGTCTAAACCTCACTTTCTCTTCCTCGCTGAAACTCAGGTGTCTGGGACGACTAAAAGCAACCCCTTTTCTATACCCTCCTACTTTCTCTATACTAAATTTCATTCCAAAGATGGATGTTGCGTATATGTACGCAATGATCTAACTTATTCTCGTATTCCCGAACTCGAATCTTCCGAATTCTATACCCTCTGGCTACGGCTTATATGCCAATCTCAAACTAAATGCATCTGCACTGTTTACCTTTCTCCTAATTCTACTGACTATCCAAAATTCTTTGACTACTTCACTTCCAAAGTGGAATACATTCCTTCCCGCTCCATCTTTGCTGAAATCTCCATTTCAGGAGATTTCAATGTTCACAACCACCTTTGGCTTTCCTCCCATTTCACTGACACCCCTGGTGAACTAGTTTACAACTTTTCTATCCAAAATGACCTAGAGCAGATTGTACAAAACCTTACTCGTATCCCCGATCGCCTTGGAGATAGGCCTAACATTCTGGATTTATTTCTTACCTCTCATCCTTCTTCTTACTCTGTGAAACATTTTTCTCCGTTGGGCTCCTCCGACCACAATCTTATATCTGTTTCCTGTCCTATTGCTCCAATTTGGCCTTTGGATCCTCCCAAGAGGAGGCACCTTTGGCACTTCGGCACCGCTGATTGGAAGGCCCTTAGGCAGTACTTCTGTGATTTCCCATGAAATGATAACTGCTTCCGTGGTCGGGGCCCTTTCAAGTGTGCTGAGCGCATCACGGTGGTGATTCCTCGGGCATGGAGGCGTGCATTCCATATTCTATTCCTACTACTAATGCAAAAAAACCTTGGTTTAACTTTACTTGTTCTAATGCTATCCGCAACAGAGAAGTCTTTCAGAAGGTACCGTCGCCATCCAATTCCTGATTCTCACTTAGCTTATATTTTTTGCCGGAATCGTGCAAAATCTGTTCTTCGACTCGCGAAAAATTCCTTCATCCGACAAAAATGTGAAAACCTATCCAATTCTTATTCTTCTCGCTCTTTCTAGCATCTAGCTAAGAACCTCTTCAACAACGTTACTTCCTCTTCTTTCCCTACTCTTTTCCACTCCGACGGCTCATTTGCCGTCTCTTCTCCTGACAAAGCTGAACTCTTCGCTCAAACTTTCGCTTACGATTCCGGTGCTGTTCCTCCATTATATCTGAAATTAGAATCGCCTCCAAAGATGTTTTTTCTGCCCTATCTGGGCTCAACTCTAGGAAGGCGTACGGTCCTGATGGTGTTCCTCCTGTTGTTCTTAAGAACTATGCTTCTGTGCCGACACCCTGCCTAGGCAAACTCTTTCGTCTTTGTCTCTCATCTGTACTTTTCCTTCATGCTGGAAGTTCCCTTTCATTCAGCCTGTCCCAAAGAAGGGTAACCGCTCTCAACCCTCCAACTATCGTCCAATTGCTTCAATTTCTTGACTTTCCATTTTTGAATCTATCCTTAATAGGAAGATTCTTAAACACCGCTCTTCTCACAGTTTTCTTTCAAATCGTTAGTATGGATTCTGCAAGGGACGCTCTACTGGCAATCTTCTTGCATATCTCTCTGACTCTTGGTCATCCTCCTTTTGGGATTTTGGTGAAACTTTTGGTATTGCGCTAGATATATGAAAAGCTTTTGAGAGAGTCTGGCACAAATCTTTAATTTTCAAACTGCCCTCCTTCGGTTTCTATCCTTCTACCTGTGCTTTCATCTCTAATTTCCTTTCTGGCCGACCTATAGCTGCGGTTGTAGATGGCCATTGTTCTTCTCCTAAAACTATGAACAATGGTGTTCCTCAGGGTTCTGTCTTGTCACCCACTCTTTTCCTTTTATTTATTAATGATCTTTTAATTCGCACTTCCTGTCCTATTCACTCGGTATGCCGGTGATTCCACTCTTCACTTCTTTACCCGCTTCCCAAAGCGTGCCTCATAGCAGTCACTCCAAGATTCGCGTGGGGCGGCTATGGAGCACCTGACATCTGATCTTTCTGCTATCTCTGGTTGAGGCAAAGAAAACCTTGTGGCTTTCAGTGCCTCAGAATCTCAGTTCCTCCATCTGTCTACTCGTCACAATCTTCCACACGATTATCCCCTTATCTTCAATAACACACAACTCAATCCTTCCTTTTCTCTTAACATTGTTGGCATTTTCTTTTCTCGTGATCTTTCTTGGAACGATCACATATGCTCTCTTTCCAAAACAGCTTCTAAGAGGTTAGGTGTGCTGTACCGCCTCCGCGGTTTCTTCACCCCCACTCACTTGCTGTCCCTGTACAGGGGTCTTGTTCGGCCCTGTATGGAGTATGCTTCTCATGTGTGGAGTGGCTCAACCCACACAGCCATACTTGACCGGGTGGAATCAAAGGCTTTTCGTCTCATCAATTCTCTGCCTGTTACTGACTGTCTTCAATCTCTCTCTCTTCGCCGCAATGTTGCCTCGCTTTCTCTCTACTATCGCTATTATAACGGACATTGCTCTTCTGAACCCTCTAACTTCATGCCTCCTCCTTTAAGGAGATCACGCAGCACCAGACTTTCTACACTTTCTCATTCCTTTTCTGTCCATCTCTCTAACGCAAAGGTTAATCGGTATTTTCAATCTTTCATCTACTCATCCGGTCAACTCTAGAACAATCTTCTTCATTCCATGTTTCCTCCTGTGTATAACCTCCCATCTTTCAAACGCAGAGTGTCTAGGCTTTTTGAAAACCCCGGACGTTGATTTTGGCTCTTCTTCTATGGGGTGGGGGGGCTTTTGCGGGCATTCGCCCTTACCTTTCGCTCCAATTAACTCAATGCAGTGAGTTCCTGATAATAGTACTTTTCGAAACAATAAACATAACAAGTTATAATATTTTAATCACTAAATATCGCCAGCGTCTGTAGCTCAGTGGGTAACGTAACATGTTTCTTCATGGGCGAAGTGAAGATACTGAGGTCGGGAGTTCGAATCCCGATGATGTTGATAATAGTAATACAGGAGTTACAGCAATGGGTCATATTAGTTAGCTTGAGCGCTGTGCCAGTTTCTGAACTCCTGCTGACTGATTATGATTATTATCTGTAAATATTCTTACATTTTAAAATTTGGTGGTTAGATTAAGTTAACCTATTAAGTGTTATCGATGAGTTATATAGTCTACCGGTGCGTATAAAAGTGACGCTTAAAAGGCTGACTTGACCAAACCTAACCTGAACTAACTTGTCCTCTCCTCTTTTGTCCTATCCTAACCTTTATTAACCTTTTATGGACGACCGGTACAAATTGGTAATGTTTCAAATACACGCATTTATAAATAAACCTCACAAAAAAATCTATCGTTAAGAGGTTAACATAGGTTAGGTTAGGTTAGTTTATGAGAGTGTCGATAGAATGTACAGTCGACAAAAAAAGGTATAAGGTTTTAAATTATAGATTCAAAGTATGTATAAAAAGTGGGTTTCATTTGAATTTGTTTCCATATAAAATCAAAATATACTCATAAAATCATCGACCACGTTGTCAAATTTAAAAAAATAAAGAACGATGTAAGTTTTTCATGCAGGAAGAGGGGCCAAGGGCGAATGCCCATAAAAACGACCCCACCCCTCCTTTCCCCAGAGAAGAAGAAAGCCAAAATCAAGATTCAAAGTTTTCAAGATGACTGGACACTCTGCGTTTGAAAGATTGAAGGTCATAGACAAGGGGAAAGATGGACTGAGGAAGGGTGTCCCAGAGTTAACCGGTTGATTAGATGAAAGATTGAGAATACCGATTAACTCTTGTGTTCGAGAGTTGGACAGAAAAGGAATGAGAATGTGTAGAGAAGGAATGAGATTTTAACTGCCACTTAAGTACCATTTAAGTGTCGAAAGTCTGGTACTGCGTGCTCTCTTTAAAGGAGGAAGCGTGCAGTTAGGGAGTTCAAAAGAGCAGTGTCCGTTATCATAGCGATAGTAAAGAGAGAGTTAGGCAACACTACGGCGAAGAGAGAGAGAGAGAAAGAGAGATTGAAGACAATCAGTAAGAGGCGGGAAATTCATGAGACGAAAAGCCTTTAATTCCACTCGGTCAAGTAGAGCTCTGTGGGTTGAGCCACCCTACACATAAGAAGCGTACTCCATACAGGACGGACAAGACCACTGTACAGAGACAGCAACTGGGTAGGGGTGAAGAAACTGCGGAGCCGGTACAGCACACCTAACCTCCATATATTATATATGCATTTTACTGAAATTTGACACTGTTCTCATTTTTCTTCGCTTGGACGGACGAGATTTTTTTTTTTTTTTGTACAAATTGTTAAAGAAAGTATATTCATGATTCAACACTCATTTTCATATAATAAATAATTTTCAAACAATCAAAATAATGTATAAAATTTGAATCTCTTTCATGACATGAAATTTCATTGTTTTATGATGAAATAATGAATTCAAACAATAAAAGAGCAAAGAACAAAAATTAATTTATCATAGTTTCGCCTCTAAAATTTTTCTTTGATATGAACATTGAGAGAAAAATATATTGTTTAGGAATATTAATATATTTCCTTGCTTCTTTACTGTATAGTGTATACCGTAACTTTCATGAGAAATTTGTTATATGTTTATTATATACAGGGTGTTTATAAAGTCCCTATCTATTTCAGTGAAAACGTAGCAAAAAGGGTAAAATTCAATAACAATATAATAGAAGGCATACATTTAATTAATACTTAAGCATATGATTCTACATGAGCACCATCAGTATCTCTACAGAATTCGAATCTGTCAGCAGCATTGCAGAACACATTTTGGAGCGTGACAGGGGTTATTTTTGTAACTGCTGTTACGATACGAGCACGTAAATCTTGCAGATCTGTAACCCTCGTTTGATAGACGTTTGATTTGATAAAGCCCCATGCAAAGAAATCCAAGGGCGTTAGGTCAGGAGATCGAGCCGCCCAGGGCCTATTTCCTCCACGTCCGATCCACCGATTTGGAAATCGTTCATTTAGGTACTCCCGAACAATGACAAGGTGCCCCATCTTGTTGAAAGACGACGGTGTTTAAAATGCCATCTGAATGAATCAGGGACATTTACGTGCTCGTATCATAACAGCAGTTACAAAAATAACCCCTGTCACGCTCCAAAATGTGTTCCGCAATGCTGCTGACAGATTCGGACTCTGTAGAGATACTGATGGTGCTCATGTAGAATCATATGCTTAAGTATTAATTAAATGTATACCTTCTATTATATTGTTATTGAATTTTACCCTTTTGCTACGTTTTCACTGAAATAGATAGGGACTTTATAAACACCCTATATATATATATATATATATATATATATATATATATATATATATATATATATATATATATATATATATAAAAATCAACGGTATTGGAAGTGATCTGTGCTACCCACCTGCGTTTATGGAATCTTGTCTTAACTAGGCAAAACGAACCTTCTATCGTGTGCATAATAACACGCACTTTGTCAAAGAATATTTTGGT
Organism: Bathynomus jamesi; assembly: GCA_023014485.1. Lineage (NCBI taxonomy): Eukaryota > Metazoa > Arthropoda > Malacostraca > Isopoda > Cirolanidae > Bathynomus > Bathynomus jamesi. Next base: position 411,925 of record JAJOZX010002220.1, read on the forward strand.
ATTTCCATTTTTCCCGGGCTTTTTAGGCATTGCTAATGTACTTAAACTTTTGGATATTAATGTAGTATTTTCATATAACAATATTGTGAAAAATATCATAGTAAAAAATAGTCCTACCAATAATTCAGGCATTATCTATAAAATTGGTTGTAAACAATGTGATTTCTTTTACATTGGTCAGACGGGAGTAGTATAGCCGCAAAAGGGTAGAGTGCAGGAATGTTGCAAATTATTACGTAATGTTGCAAAGGGGGGGTATGCAACATGTTGCAAAGGGGGGTGGGGGTTGCGAAGGGGTGGGGTTATGCAACATGTTGCAAAGGGGGTAGGGTGTTGCAAAAAGGGGGTGGGGATGCTGCAGGTGCAACCATGAAACTTGGAGGCGGCGTTATCCCCCAAGAGAAAGGAGAGAAAGGAGGAGAGGTGTTCACCTGGCAGGAGCCAAGTGCATATTAAGACTTCAGCCGAGTAGGCGTTGTCTTATAGGCTCCTAATCAGCCAGTTGGCTTAGAAGGAGCCAAGGGGGGAGGGGTACACCTGGAGGGGGAGAGAGAGAAAGAGAGAGTATCGGCCTTTGTTGCCGATTGCAAGGGCATGCAACTTGGAGGCGGAGTTCTCCCCCAAGCTATTTTCCCCAAAGGGGTATACCTAACCTAAGAGGCCTCTAAGGGGTTTTCCCAAAGGGCCAGAAAGAGAAAGGACCAGAGATCCTTGCTCGGCTGGTAGCCGAGCTTGTATGACTCCGTCGTCACCCTCTCGCTCTTTTATAGACCTCTAATCCGGCTGAGTTGCCACATAGCGCCAAGTATTTAATTCCAATAGAAGGCTGAGTTGCCAGTTTGTACGATATATTTAATTAATTCTAATCGAAGACTGAGTTGCCAGATAGCAATATTTATTAAATTAAACCATATATTAATCAAAATACCACAATATATTTATATGATGGTAGTTAATCGATGAATCTTCTTAATTCCAACAATTAAAAGAAATTCTGTTTATTAAATAAATAATTTAAACACACGCTCTTTACACAATAAATCACTTTATTAAAAATATCACAATTGAATAACAGTAGGAAACAAACCTTACGAAGATAGGTGAAATAAACGACAATTCAAAACACACGGTCGTCCCCTCTCATTCCCCCCAAACTTCTCACCCCATCTGTGCTTGTATATATAATAAACGAATGAACAAATCGTGCACACACACACACACACACACACACACACACACACACACACGCCTCTGTACATATCATGTCATCTGTGCTTGTATATATAATAAACGAATGAACAAATCGTGCACACACACACACACACACACACACACACACACACACACACGCCTCTGTAAATATCATGTGAATGAAAATCAGAAAAAAATGCCAAACGTATATTAATTTAAATCAAATGAAGCTAAACGTCTATTAATGTAAAACAAATGAATTTTCTCCTTTTAAGAGAATCAATTATTATAAGAAATTAATTATTCAATATAAGGAATTAATCATTAAACGCTGTTTTTTCTTTCACGAGGAAAGGATTTCCGAGAATCTGGTCAACTCAAAACACAAGGTCGTCCCCCCTCCTCCCCCCAAACTTCTCACCCCATCTGTGCTTGTTACCTTATATATATACAGGGTGTTTGAAAACTTTCTGTACAAATTGTAATGGGGGATAGGCAACACCAAGACAAACCCTTTTCGTCTATAAGAGTATGTCCGCTGACGTCACCATTCGGCGCGAGAGGGCGCCGCTGCAATTGGCTAAAAGGTGAAGTGGGCTAGACTCGCGCTTGCCGCGGGCATTCTTAAATCGGACGTAGTACGCGTAACATGGAGCGCTTCACGACTGCTGAGATGGCTGACATGCATATGGTGTATGGGGCTGCCAATGGAAACGGAAAAGCTGCTGTGAGGTTGTACCGACAGCGCTTCCCAAACAGACGTGTGCCAAACCACCAAACGTTTGCGCATTTGCATCGGCGACTGCGAGAAACTGGAACATTCCATGCAAACATGCATGACACTGGTCGGGAGAGAAACGTGCGCATTCCTGACGTCGAGTCGGGCAGGCAGCAGGTACGGCCCAATCAACTTGCCATGGACGATACCCGCCCAAACATTGACGGCGAACCGTTCTTGATGAGCATGCACCCGTGTAGCATGTGGATTTGCGTGCGCCCACACATGAGAATTATGCATGTTAAACACACCCTCACGTGTGAAACAGGGCTCATCTGAGAACAGCACATAAGCCGGAAAATTAGGCTGCACCGCTGTCTGCTGCAGAAACCAGCGTGCGAATTCCACACGAAGAGGGTAATCCCGAGGTTGTAATGCCTGGACTCTTTGACGATGAAACGGATGTAACTGCTGCTCGTGCAACACTCTCCAGACCAGGTCGTGGTTCACACCGAGGATACGTGCAACACCTCGCGTGCTTGCGCTTGGATTGTCCTCAAATCGCCGTAGGATTTCTTCTTCCATGTCAAGAGTGCGCACGTTTCTCTCCCGACCAGTGTCATGCATGTTTGCATGGAATGTTCCAGTTTCTCGCAGTCGCCGATGCAAATGCGCAAACGTTTGGTGGTTTGGCACACGTCTGTTTGGGAAGCGCTGTCGGTACAACCTCACAGCAGCTCTTCCGTTTCCATTGGCAGCCCCATACACCATATGCATGTCAGCCATCTCAGCAGTCGTGAAGCGCTCCATGTTACGCGTACTACGTCCGATTTAAGAATGCCCACGGCAAGCGCGAGTCTAGCCCACTTCACCTTTTAGCCAATTGCAGCGGCGCCCTCTCGCGCCGAATGGTGACGTCAGCGGACATACACTTATAGAAGAAAAGGGTTTGTCTTGGTGTTGCCTATCCCCCATTACAATTTGTACAGAAAGTTTTCAAACACCCTGTATATATATATATATATATATATATATATATATATATATATATATATATAGAAAGAATCATAATAACCGTGTCTATTTAATTTTGTCATTCCTTATATATATATATATATATATATATATATATATATATATATATATATATATGGATTTTCACCTTAAAGTGAATTAAAACATTAAAAAAATCACTAAACAATTAAAAGAAAAGAAACCTTACGAAGAAAGTTGAAACAAACGACAATTCAAAACACACGGTCGTCCTCCCTCATTCCCCCCAAACTTCTCACCCCATCTGTGCTTGTATATATAATAAACGAATGAACAACTCGTGCACACACACACACACGCACAAACACACGCGCCTCCCCCCTCCTCCCTCATTCACCCCAAACTTCTCAGCCCATCTGTGCTTGTTACCTTATATATATATATAGAAAGGATCATAATAACCGTGTCTATTTAATTTTGTCATTCCTTATATATATATATATAAGTGGATTTTCACCTTAAAGTGAATTAAAACCTTAAAAAATCACTAAACAATTAAAAGAAAAGAAACATACGAAGAAAGTTGAAACAAACGACAATTCAAAACACACGGTCGTCCCCCCCTCCTCCCTCATTCCCCCCAAGCTTCACACCCCATCTGTGCTTGTATATATATATATAATAAACGAATGAACAACCCGTGCACACACACACACACACACACACACACGAGGAAAGGATTCCCGACTCGAATCACACCAGTTTGCCCAGAGGCCTTTTTGAAATGACCGGGAGTTGCCCTTTCTTCCAGTCTACTCGGGATAAACCTCGCTTTACTCCAAATCTTAATTTTGCTGTTGTTATTACTTCTACAATGAAACACATTCTCGAAGCGAAGAAAATGTTTTATATTTTTATTTACGCGTAATTTGTATGGTGTCATATTCTTAGATAACATCTCTGTTATTGAAAGATATATACACACAATTATAATAAATAATAATCAGAAAAGGGTAGAGTGCATGAGGTGGGCAAACCTGAAAGTACTAACAATTATATATATATATATATATATATATATATATATATATATATATATATAGAAAGAAAGAGAGAGAGAGAGAGTTTTGTTCATTGTTTTAAAATAAATAAAGGAATGGAAATATATATATATATATATATATATATATATATATATATATATATATAGGGTGGTACAGATTTAAAATAACAGGATCATTTGATCCGGGGGTAGTATGACCGCAAAACATGCTAATGCACGATTTTTCTCTTTAGTAATAATAACAACTAGCTCTTCCCCGAATTGTAACAACGGATAAGGTTTTCACTCCACCTTAGACCCACAGTTTAACGTGGAAACCGAATGCTCTTTTCTTTTTTAAAAATATAATTAAAGGAATGGATATATTTATAATTTCTTTATTATAAAATGTGGAACATGCAGTCTTCAGAAGATGTGAACATCTGCTTTGTGGATCAGTTCAAGAAATACATCTCGTCAGGGAGTCGTTGCTCATCATAATTTCAACATAACAGGATCATTTGATCCGGGGGTAGTATGACCGCAAAACATGCTAATGCATGGTTTTTCTCTTTAGTAATAATAACAACTAGCTCTTCCCCGAATTGTAACAACGGTTAAGGTTTTCACCCCGCCTTAGACCCACAGTTTAACGTGGAAACCGAATGCTCTTTTCTTTTTTTAAAATATAATTAAAGGAATGGATATATTTATAATTTCTTTATTATAAAATCCTCTCGATTACATTAGTGACTAATGATCCGGGAATAGTGGGGGAAAAATATTGACATGGTAAAGACAGCAAGGGGTAATACGAGCATTAAATCTATTGGAGAAAATATAAAGATGCCATTACTCGTCCGGACCCGTTATAGCGGTGTTACGATTGGTACACAAACTTATCATAGCTCCACCCAGCTACACTGGCAACCAATCACTACGAACATCTGGTCTTAATCTTTTGGGGCGGAGCTTGGTGATTGTGCATATAAAAGGAAATATTTTTCAGTTGGGAGTAACAGTAGCTATTTTCGCGTCAGTGAATAATCATTCCCTCTGCCAGTGCATTCCCTCCACCATGGACCACGAACTTTACGTTTTTCGGGATTTGTATGAAGAAGGTGACACTGCAGCATTGACTGCAATTAATCTTTTTAACGCGATTGACCGTGATGAATTATTTCCAACGCAAACCGTTGAAGATATTTGCAGTGACGCTCCTTACAATCCGACGCAAGGGACTACCATAGAAATGTAAGTGTCTATAATTTATTCACAAGAAACATGATTTTATATATATGGAGGATTGTAGTATCTCGTCAAATACTTCATTTAGATACTCACCATTATGCTAAAACCGAAATTTTTATGGCAATCTTTTGCGTGTTTTAAATGTTATTCGGATTTACCTCTTACATGAGTTTCGAACCAAAGATATCTTCACATAATGGGGTCTGTCTGTATACTCTGTATATGTTTTTATTAAAAAAGAATCAATATGAACATTATTCTTTCTCCTTTAAGGTCCGATGAGGATTTGACACGTGTTATACAATCTTTTGAAGAATCTCGTGTCATGAATACGGAGGATATACTGATCAGTCAGCATAATGAATGTCACACCGAAATAATATAAGTGTTTTTCGATCTTTTTGGGGTAAGAAGACAATATATTTTCATAAATTTATTAAATGAAAGAAATCACTACAATAACCATCTTAAACTACAGAATATACCGTTACAAATATACACACACGAACAAAAACATTATACTATACAACGAGTACGTACAATTGGAAAACGGATTTTTATCTGTCTACATACCATTTCATCGTTTCGGCGAGTGTCACACGGGTCAAATAAATTTAAAAAATTTATAAATTCTTTATCACATGACATATGCATGAGAAATGAGACCCAGTACATTCCGCAAGTATTACTAAAATATCCTTGTATACGAAACGGGTTCCATAGTAAACAAACTATGATTCATGAGATCAATGTCCTTAGCTTATATCAGTCAAAAAAGTGGTCAACCATAGGTTTCATTCGCTTACAGCACTTCTTTTTTGATATCCTTTTACGTTTAATACCACGTGACCCCTTCTTCCGGGCAGCCCTCTTCTTCTTCCCTGCACCACGCATTTTTCTCTTTGCATCTTTGATGATTTCGTCCCGTGTACGCTTTAAATGTTTTTTTAGAGCTTCTTTAGGTTTAGCCCCGGCCAATATGTCTTCTGCAGTGTTAAGACCTGATTGTAGCGCTTTCCTTCAGAGGTATCTGGCACCCCTCTTCAGCAAAGGAACAGCCGTACGTAGTATGGATGAAAAAATGGATCCAAGTCCACTACCGCGCTGGTATCTCACCCCTCGATAGACGGTGAAAGGCTTTCTATCCATTATAACTCAGTGCGTCGAAAGTGTAGCTTCACTGTTAAGCTCCCGTTACCGAATGGGAAGTTTTCACCCTCAATCGTTCTTATATATACTGTATATTGAGATATTGGTTATTAAATTAGTTGCGACATTCACATAATGGGGTCTGTCATATGTAATACTCAAACTCCTTCCTCTATGGTTGGGGATGTGAGCAATGCGCAGCAGGCGTGCCTGGGTATCCCCAACAAACTGGTGCTCCACTATATTACTGTAAATATAGCACATGTTTGGGGGACCTTTCAGCCAATTTCTCCATCTTCAATTGATACATTAATCTGGGCAAGTCATGCTGTGTCTCGTAAAATGTGTCTCTTTGGAAGGCTGCGCTATATCGGCCATTGGTTAGAATTTTGAACATTCTACGGTCTTTAATACGTCTGTTAGTCTTTGATTTTAGGATTTGTGTATGTGCAGGGTTTCCTTTGTTTACGATTTCGTATACTAAATCATTCGTAAGGTTTGAGTTTCTTAAACTTACGTTTAAGTCTCTCACAACATCCTCGACCGAACCATATTGACCCGGTACTAGTCTTACTTCTGTACTGTAATACCGTGCAACCTTAGTCCGAGCGATACGTATAGTTTCATCCATAGCTACCCCAGCTTTTTCACACTCGTCAATGTCTCTAAGAATCGTAAAAACGGTTTCTTTATGTTCAATATTTAAAAAGATGGTGTCCAGCTGAATTTCGCATATCCCCACCTCATACGAATCACGACCCAATTCAATGTGCCCGTGGAGTTCTGTTACAAAGTTGGCTAGTGTGTTGTTAGGGTGTACAGACAGGGACGAGGAGGACGGGAGTGTGACGTAGAAATGGTTAGGAGCCATGTTGCATTAGGGTGTGTCAATTTGGGAGGTGAAAATTAATTTTTGCCAATTCCTTCACTGAGGGGTTTTAAAAATATGTTTTTGGATGTGAAGAATTCAAATCTGCTATTATTTTTGTGATTGCTCAACACTTAGCTTGATAAATCTACGTTTGATTAAAAAGCACATAAATTGCTCTCGGAAAACATTTATTAATTTTAGCTTCTCAAAATGTCAGGTAATGCTATAAAAATTTTAGTTTCTCTGCATAAAACATATCTTAGTAATCATAAAACATATCCTTGTAATCATAAAACAACATTAGAAAGTAATGACATCAGTAAAAAAAAATATTTAAACAACAAGTTTCATCAAGTCTTGCTTTGATTCGTTCTTGGACATCAGCCGCCGACTTGCTTCTTGGCCTCTGATATAGCCATCACGTTTCTCATGTGTATACACCCTGCCTGCTGCCTCTGTGACTTGTTTCACACACCTCTCTATTGACTGAGCATGACAGGGCCACTGTGGAACTTGCATAGGCTTGTCAAAGAACTTCTTTACTTCCGCTGTAGTCAGTTTACATGTCAAAGGAGGTTCAAATACCCCGTCAGACCAGTCTGTCAGCTCCAACACGGAAGAAGCACTGGGGTTGATGGAAGGTGTCTTCCTGGGACGTACAGAAAGATCTCCAAGTGTGTCATCATCTCCACCCCTCATGTCAACAATCTTTTGGACACCAGCTCTCCTCTCCTCACTGTCATCTGAGCACAAGAGTGTCTGGATTATCATTTCGCTGAATGCATACCATGCTGAGCGCTTGATGGTTGGCAAAACAGCATCCACTACAGCCTTCTTTTTGCAGCTTAACTAGCCGCAGCTGAAACAAGATGTGGCGTGGGCCTTCCACCCAAGAGTGTTTTACTTTGATGTTGAACCAACAGGGGTAGTACACACCAACAATGTATTCCACTATCAGTCTTAAGTTGTTGAGGGTTTTGCCTTTAAGGCCATGTTTTGAAACCCATATGCGACAAAGCCTGTTTGCTGTTGTCAACCACCTTGAATGGCTCACTGGACCAATTTCAAGAAGGACCAGATCTGTGGGAAGTTCTCCTGTCCTTATGGCCTGTGTGATCCTATACCCGTACGCTTGATCAGTAAAGACATCCTTTACGACATTGTCACTCAGTGAAGTAAGAGGCTCTCCAATTGAGAGTTTGGTGAATGAAGGATCAATTTCAAGTTCGGTTGCAGTGTCTAGCATCTTGCCAATGTTACCTGTCCACTTGTTGTTAGACAAGGTCTTCCCATCCAGTGCTGTGATCAAGTGTCGCAGGGGTAACTCGTTAGTGTGGAGGGCACAAACCAACCAGATCAGCTTACGGCAAAGCTTGACCTCTACCCAATGCATGGAACCACCCTCCCAGCCAGTGTTAACATTTGTAGAATCACCTCCAATGGCCTGCAGGCTTTTATCAATGCCCTTCTTCTTCATGAAATCTACAAGATTATCAGCAATAACTTCAGCAGGTTTTTTTCTCGTTGAGCCTTTCTCAGGAGTGAAGTGGTAGAGATATCTTCCACCTGGCTCACTGCACACAGAATAATGCTCTTCTTTGATGATGCTGGGGAACTGACGATCTGAATTGTCTGCTTTCAGCATAACTTTAGTTGTATCTTGACGGCCGTCAAAGAAGATGCAGTCAATTTCACCCTTCTTACAAAGATCATCAAATTCCTGATCCAGGGATCTCATAACTTTTTCTTGGGCCCTCTTGACTTTATTGTGATCAACTACAAGTCTCTTGTCTTCTTCAGTGATCAAGCCAGCATCCATAAAGGCAGCAGTGGTGATGGCAGCTGTGGCACGCAGGCCAACACCATATCTGATGCTATGCATAGCAACATTAGGTATTTCTAATGTGTTGTACTCTGGCTTTTTATTGGAAGTTGAAGACGTGCTTGGTATTTCTAATGTCACTTCATAACTTCCATCCTTTCCATCTTGAGCATCAGCTATTTGTTCTTCATTTTCATCATCAGAGAAAATTATTTCATTTGATGGCATTGAAACATCCTGCTTACTTGTCTGCTTATATTCAGCAAGCCTTCTTCTTTCGTCTTCTTGCCGCTTCTGCTTTTTGACTTGTCTGTTGTGCTCAGGTTGATCTGGCAAGCCAATCTGATGTGGTCCAATAGAACCAGACTTGTCTCTCTGACCTTTAATGAAAGCAAGTTCCTTCACAGGGATCTTCATCTCCCTAGGGCATGTACAGTTAATGTGAGTTTCGTTTTTGCAACCAGCATCTGCAAGGCAGCCAAATTCAGAGCAGAGAACAATTTTACACTTGCAACTGAGGATGTCAAAAAGCTTGTCAAGTTTTGCAATGAAAGCCTCTTTGACATGTAGCTTTCCTCTCCCAAGAGATATGTTTTTGGCCTGCTCCCAGCTCTCTTGGATCTTGTTTAAGATTGTGACTCGTGAATTTACAACGGGGACTACAAAAGAACTGTTTGCTCGTTCCCACTTTTCAAGCACTTTAGGGTAAATGTCCTTTGCAAGACTGGCTGCTGGGTAGTTTCTCACATCCTCACCACTTTGTTCTCTTAGCAGTAGCCCATATTTCAGAACGTCTCGCAGAGTTGGGAGTTCAGAGGGCAACAACTCTCTACCAGTTCCAATTAGGTTGCTCATATGTGTGAATGTCCCCAGTCTTGTCCTCCTTTTAGAAGCCATTGTAGGTCAATTCCCACTGGTTAGGATGGTAGCACTGACGGACAAGTAATCTTCAGCACACTGATGAATATGTTTCAACCTGTGAAATAAGCAAAACAGCAGTGCATTATATATACAGCATATATAATTACACTGGCCAACAAAATAAACTTTTTTTCTCATCACAAACATGATCACACTTTTCTTAATGCATTTTCGCGCTGATTCCGAATCTGGTTTTATTTTTTTCTAGCACGTATAGTTATATAGATACACTGGTTTTGATATTTTTAAGTTTTTGATATTGCTATAAGAAAATTTATGGATGTATAGATCACACTTAGGAATGCTAAACACAAATACATCATATACCTTATTCAATGTACTTATAAATAAAGAATATATACATTATTTTATTAAAAGCGCTGTGAGTGTGATTTCCTTTTGTAAATTTGCCTGGATTGTCACGATACAGCATCCAACAATGGTCCGCCATCATGCTTTCATTCCAATATCCTTGGTAGCGCTTCTCCATCATCTGAATATCTTGATGGAAGCGCTCTCCTTGCTCGTCACTCACTGCACCAAGGTTTTCAGGAAAGAAATCTAAGTGGGAATGCAGGAAGTGAATTTTTAACGACATTCGACACTCCATTTCTTTGAAGGCATCAAGGAGGTTCTTGACTCCATCCTTATACGCAGGTGACTTGTTGCTTCCAAGAAAGTTTTCACATATCCATTTGAACGCCAGCCAAGCCTTCAATTCCAGCGGACTTAGGACTTTTTCAAATTCAGTGTCATTCAAAACCTCCCTTATTTGTGGCCCAACAAAAATTCCTTCCTTCAATTTTGCTGCAGTAACCTTCGGAAATTTCCTTGAAAGGTATTGGAACCCTTCAGAATTGACTTTACCCATTGCTTTAACAAAATTCTTCATTAAACCAAGTTTAATGTGAAGAGGTGGCAGATAGATCTTTTGGGGATCCACTAAAGGGACAGACTGGACATTGCTTATCCCTGGGACATATGTATACCTAAGTGGCCAGTCACTTTTGGTGTAATGTTCTATAGTGGCGCGACTGTCCCACAGGCAAAGGAAACAACAAAATTTTGTGAATCCTGACTGCATACCCATAAGCATTCCTATAACTTTTAGATCTCCACAAACATTCCATTGATGACTGTCGTATTTGATTGCCTTAAGTAGTATATCCATATTGTCATATGTCTCTTTTAGATGGACGGAATGGGCAATGGGGATGGATGGCATTATATTACCATTATGCAAAAGAACTGCTTTCAGGCTTCTCTGCGACGAATCAATAGAGAGGCGCCACTCAGATGCCACATATTAAGACTTCAGCCGAGTAGGAGCCTATAAGACAACGCCTACTCTGCTAGGAGTCTATAAGACAACGCCTACTCGGCTGAAGTCTTAATATGCACTTGGCTCCTGCCAGGTGAACACCTCTCCTCCATTCTCTCCTTTCTCTTGGGGGATAACGCCGCCTCCAAGTTTCATGGTTGCACCTGCAGCATCCCCCCACCCCTTACACATAAAAACACATACAGATTTCTAGACATTCTGGAATCATTGGTATCATCCTACAACCGCTCACACCATCGCACGATTGGGACAAGACCTAACGAAGTTTTAGAAAGAGGTACGCTCCCGAGAAGAGATCACCACCACCACCACACTCGGCGCGCTTCAAAATCAATGATTATGTAAGGCTGTCGCGTTCGGGGAATAAATTCGCAAAGGGTTTTGAGCAAGGATAGACAAGCGAGATTTTTAAAGTTAGGGCTATGAGACCTAAAGGTGAGATAATGATGTATTACATTGAAGATTTGAATGGGGAAGAAATCTCAGGAGGTTTTTACCGCGAGGAATTGCAGAAAGTTGTCTTTAATTTAGGAAAAAATGTGTTTAAAATTGAGAAAATTTTAGGAAGCAAAGGTTCAGGAAAGAGAAAAATGTACCTGTTGAAATGGCTAGGGTACCCAGAAAGCTTCAACACCTATATAAAAGCTGATGCAATAATGAAGCTTAAATAGTATGCAACATTAGGGTGTGTCGAATTTTTCAACTTTCAAATTCCAAATATGAGGGGTGCTAAAAAGTTACAGCATGACTTAGGAATTCTAAAGATATTTTTGTTAATTTAATATAATTTAGTTTTGCTTGGTAAGAAGCTACATAAAAATAGTGACTTTTTTTACTTTTTTGTGGAATTATATAATAATTATTATATTAATAACACTGGTCAACAAAGATTTTTCATCAGAGTAAAATTTGTGGTGGCTGGATAGCATTTTACACGCTGATTCCAAAACTGCATTCAGCTTTTTTCTAGCACGTATAGTTTTCAAGATGAAGGCATATATATAACTATACAGATTTAACCATTTTAAATAGGCAAAATACTAATATTTCAACATTTGATTGTGTTTATTTTATTGTGTTTTTTTAGTTTATTCATCTTATTTATTTCAATTATCTTAATTATAAATCTTATGTATTTCAGGTGTGAGCTTTTACGTCTAGCAGCATTGTGATTCAGGCAACAACGCCGTGCTTTGTGTGTCAAAAGATCAGTCCAGTCCAAGAACTTGTTGTGTCAAGTTGGTGTACATTTTTTTTTAATTTATATTTTGCTGAGGTCAGTCAACATGCCTCGACAATGTAAGAATGACCCCGACAAGTTCTGTTTCGTATGCGGCCAGTTGACAACTAAAACACAGCGACGAAGTATTACAACCGACATTAAGAAAATATACAAGCTATACTTTGGTTGCCATCTAGGTGACCAAGATAAACCATGGGCGCCACATCAAATCTGTTCTGGCTGTTCAAATGGATTACGTGATTGGCTTAACAAAAAGAAAGCTTCAATGCCATTTGCCATACCCATGATATGGAGGGAGCCGAGAGATCATCATGAAGACTGTATTTTTAGTTGTAGTGTGAACTTAATGGGGTTTTCTGCCAAGAACAAACACCAGATTGTATATCCAAACTTGGATTCAGCACGTAGACCAGTAAAACATGATGAAACATTGCCCATTCCAATTCCCCCAAGTGATAGGCTAGATTCTATCATAGATGACATGGAAAGTGATGAAGGTGCAACTGGCGTTTCTGGACAATCTACAGAACCAGAGTACACTTTTGAAGGTAGACATTTAGAGCCTAAAAAGTTAACCCAAGGACAGTTGAATGATCTTGTTAAGAGACTTACCGCTGTCTAAAGAGAAATCAGAGCTTCTCGCCTCAAGACTAAAGGAGAACAATTTACTTGAGAACAATGTTCGTATTAGTTACTACCGAAAGCGGAATTTTGAATTAACAGCATTCTTTTCAGTAGACGGTCCTCTCTGTTATTGCCATGACATCAATGGACTATTTACAGCCATATCTCAGACGTATGTGGCATCTGAGTGGCGCCTCTCTATTGATTCGTCGCAGAGAAGCCTGAAAGCAGTTCTTTTGCATAATGGTAATATAATGCCATCCATCCCCATTGCCCATTCCGTCCATCTAAAAGAGACATATGACAATATGGATATACTACTTAAGGCAATCAAATACGACAGTCATCAATGGAATGTTTGTGGAGATCTAAAAGTTATAGGAATGCTTATGGGTATGCAGTCAGGATTCACAAAATTTTGTTGTTTCCTTTGCCTGTGGGACAGTCGCGCCACTATAGAACATTACACCAAAAGTGACTGGCCACTTAGGTATACATATGTCCCAGGGATAAGCAATGTCCAGTCTGTCCCTTTAGTGGATCCCCAAAAGATCTATCTGCCACCTCTTCACATTAAACTTGGTTTAATGAAGAATTTTGTTAAAGCAATGGGTAAAGTCAATTCTGAAGGGTTCCAATACCTTTCAAGGAAATTTCCGAAGGTTACTGCAGCAAAATTGAAGGAAGAAATTTTTGTTGGGCCACAAATAAGGGAGGTTTTGAATGACACTGAATTTGAAAAAGTCCTAAGTCCGCTGGAATTGAAGGCTTGGCTGGCGTTCAAATGGATATGTGAAAACTTTCTTGGAAGCAACAAGTCACCTGCGTATAAGGATGGAGTCAAGAACCTCCTTGATGCCTTCAAAGAAATGGAGTGTCGAATGTCGTTAAAAATTCACTTCCTGCATTCCCACTTAGATTTCTTTCCTGAAAACCTTGGTGCAGTGAGTGACGAGCAAGGAGAGCGCTTCCATCAAGATATTCAGATGATGGAGAAGCGCTACCAAGGATATTGGAATGAAAGCATGATGGCGGACCATTGTTGGATGCTGTATCGTGACAATCCAGGACAAATTTACAAAAGGAAATCACACTCACAGCGCTTTTAATAAAATAATGTATATATTCTTTATTTATAAGTACATTGAATAAGGTATATGATGTATTTGCTGTTTAGCATTCCTAAGTGTGATCTATACATCCATAAATTTTCTTATAGCAATATCAAAAACTTAAAAATATCAAAACCAGTGTATCTATATAACTATACGTGGTAGAAACAAACTAAAACCAGATTCGGAATCAGCGCGAAACATGCATTAAGAAAAGTGTGATCATGTTTGTGATGAGAAAAAAAAGTTTAATTTTGTTGGCCAGTGTAATTATATATGCTGTATATATAATGCACTGCTGATTTTGCTTATTTCACAGGTTGAAACATATTCATCAGTGTGCTGAAGATTACTTGTCCGTCAGTGCTACCATCCTAACCAGAGGGAATTGACCTGCAATGGCTTCTAAAAGGAGGACAAGACTGGGGACATTCACACATATGAGCAACCTAATTGGAACTGGTAGAGAGTTGTTGCCCTCTGAACTCCCAACTCTGCGAGACGTTCTGAAATATGGGCTACTGCTAAGAGAACAAAGTGGTGAGGATGTGAGAAACTACCCAGCAGCCAGTCTTGCAAAGGACATTTACCCTAAAGTGCTTGAAAAGTGGGAACGAGCAAACAGTTCTTTTGTAGTCCCCGTTGTAAATTCACGAGTCACAATCTTAAACAAGATCCAAGAGAGCTGGGAGCAGGCCAAAAACATATCTCTTGGGAGAGGAAAGCTACATGTCAAAGAGGCTTTCATTGCAAAACTTGACAAGCTTTTTGACATCCTCAGTTGCAAGTGTAAAATTGTTCTCTGCTCTGAATTTGGCTGCCTTGCAGATGCTGGTTGCAAAAACGAAACTCACATTAACTGTACATGCCCTAGGGAGATGAAGATCCCTGTGAAGGAACTTGCTTTCATTAAAGGTCAGAGAGACAAGTCTGGTTCTATTGGACCACATCAGATTGGCTTGCCAGATCAACCTGAGCACAACAGACAAGTCAAAAAGCAGAAGCGGCAAGAAGACGAAAGAAGAAGGCTTGCTGAATATAAGCAGACAAGTAAGCAGGATGTTTCAATGCCATCAAATGAAATAATTTTCTCTGATGATGAAAATGAAGAACAAATAGCTGATGCTCAAGATGGAAAGGATGGAAGTTATGAAGTGACATTAGAAATACCAAGCACGTCTTCAACTTCCAATAAAAAGCCAGAGTACAACACATTAGAAATACCTAATGTTGCTATGCATAGCATCAGATATGGTGTTGGCCTGCGTGCCACAGCTGCCATCACCACTGCTGCCTTTATGGATGCTGGCTTGATCACTGAAGAAGACAAGAGACTTGTAGTTGATCAAAATAAAGTCAAGAGGGCCCAAGTAAAAGTTATGAGATCCCTGGATCAGGAATTTGATGATCTTTGTAAGAAGGGTGAAATTGACTGCATCTTCTTTGACGGCCGTCAAGATACAACTAAAGTTATGCTGAAAGCAGACAATTCAGATCGTCAGTTCCCCAGCATCATCAAAGAAGAGCATTATTCTGTGTGCAGTGAGCCAGGTGGAAGATATCTCTACCACTTCACTCCTGAGAAAGGCTCAACGAGAAAAAAACCTGCTGAAGTTATTGCTGATAATCTTGTAGATTTCATGAAGAAGAAGGGCATTGATAAAAGCCTGCAGGCCATTGGAGGTGATTCTACAAATGTTAACACTGGCTGGGAGGGTGGTTCCATGCATTGGGTAGAGGTCAAGCTTTGCCGTAAGCTGATCTGGTTGGTTTGTGCCCTCCACACTAACGAGTTACCCCTGCGACACTTGATCACAGCACTGGATGGGAAGACCTTGTCTAACAACAAGTGGACAGGTAACATTGGCAAGATGCTAGACACTGCAACCGAACTTGAAATTGATCCTTCATTCACCAAACTCTCAATTGGAGAGCCTCTTACTTCACTGAGTGACAATGTCGTAAAGGATGTCTTTACTGATCAAGCGTACGGGTATAGGATCACACAGGCCATAAGGACAGGAGAACTTCCCACAGATCTGGTCCTTCTTGAAATTGGTCCAGTGAGCCATTCAAGGTGGTTGACAACAGCAAACAGGCTTTGTCGCATATGGGTTTCAAAACATGGCCTTAAAGGCAAAACCCTCAACAACTTAAGACTGATAGTGGAATACATTGTTGGTGTGTACTACCCCTGTTGGTTCAACATCAAAGTAAAACACTCTTGGGTGGAAGGCCCACGCCACATCTTGTTTCAGCTGCGGCTAGTTAAGCTGCAAAAGAAGGCTGTAGTGGATGCTGTTTTGCCAACCATCAAGCGCTCAGCATGGTATGCATTCAGCGAAATGATAATCCAGACACTCTTGTGCTCAGATGACAGTGAGGAGAGGAGAGCTGGTGTCCAAAATTGTTGACATGAGGGGTGGAGATGATGACACACTTGGAGATCTTTCTGTACGTCCCAGGAAGACACCTTCCATCAACCCCAGTGCTTCTTCCGTGTTGGAGCTGACAGACTGGTCTGACGGGGTATTTGAACCTCCTTTGACATGTAAACTGACTACAGCGGAAGTAAAGAAGTTCTTTGACAAGCCTATGCAAGTTCCACAGTGGCCCTGTCATGCTCAGTCAATAGAGAGGTGTGTGAAACAAGTCACAGAGGCAGCAGGCAGGGTGTATACACATGAGAAACGTGAGGGCTATATCAGAGGCCAAGAAGCAAGTCGGCGGCTGATGTCCAAGAACGAATCAAAGCAAGACTTGATGAAACTTGTTGTTTAAATATTTTTTTTTACTGATGTCATTACTTTCTAATGTTGTTTTATGATTACAAGGATATGTTTTAGGATTACTAGGATATGTTTTATGCATAGAAACTAAAATTTTTATAGCATTACCTGACATTTTGAGAAGCTAAAATTAATAAATGTTTTCCGAGAGCAATTTATGTGCTTTTTAATCAAACGTAGATTTATCAAGCTAAGTGTTGAGCAATCACAAAAATAATAGCAGATTTGAATTCTTCACATCCAAAAACATATTTTTAAAACCCCTCAGTGAAGGAATTGGCAAAAATTAATTTTCACCTCCCAAATTGACACACCCTATGCAACATGGCTCCTAACCATTTCTACGTCACACTCCCGTCCTCCTCGTCCCTGTCTGTACACCCTAACAACACACTAGCCAACTTTGTAACAGAACTCCACGGGCACATTGAATTGGGTCGTGATTCGTATGAGGTGGGGATATGCGAAATTCAGCTGGACACCATCTTTTTAAATATTGAACATAAAGAAACCGTTTTTACGATTCTTAGAGACATTGACGAGTGTGAAAAAGCTGGGGTAGCTATGGATGAAACTATACGTATCGCTCGGACTAAGGTTGCACGGTATTACAGTACAGAAGTAAGACTAGGACCGGGTCAATATGGTTCGGTCGAGGATGTTGTGAGAGACTTAAACGTAAGTTTAAGAAACTCAAACCTTACGAATGATTTAGTATACGAAATCGTAAACAAAGGAAACCCTGCACATACACTAATCCTAAAATCAAAGACTAACAGACGTATTAAAGACCGTAGAATGTTCAAAATTCTAACCAATGGCCGATATAGCGCAGCCTTCCAAAGAGACACATTTCACGAGACACAGCATGACTTGTCCAGATTAATGTATCAATTGAAGATGGAGAAATTGGCTGAAAGGTCCCCAGACATGTGCTATATTTACAGTAATATAGTGGAGCACCAGTTTGTTGGGGATACCCAGGCACGCCTGCTGCGCATTGCTCACATCCCCAACCATAGAGGAAGGAGTTTGAGTATTACATATGACAGACCCCATTATGTGAATGTCGCAACTAATTTAATAACCAATATCTCAATATATATAAGAACGATTGAGGGTGAAAACTTCCCATTCGGTAACGGGAGCTTAACAGTGAAGCTACACTTTCGACGCACTGAGTTATAATGGATAGAAAGCCTTTCACCGTCTATCGAGGGGTGAGATACCAGCGCGGTAGTGGACTTGGATCCATTTTTTCATCCATACTACGTACGGCTGTTCCTTTGCTGAAGAGGGGTGCCAGATACCTCGGAAGGAAAGCGCTACAATCAGGTCTTAACACTGCAGAAGACATATTGGCCGGGGCTAAACCTAAAGAAGCTCTAAAAAAACATTTAAAGCGTACACGGGACGAAATCATCAAAGATGCAAAGAGAAAAATGCGTGGTGGCGGGAAGAAGAAGAGGGCTGCCCGGAAGAAGGGGTCACGTGGTATTAAACGTAAAAGGATATCAAAAAAGAAGTGCTGTAAGCGAATGAAACCTATGGTTGACCACTTTTTTGACTGATATAAGCTAAGGACATTGATCTCATGAATCATAGTTTGTTTACTACTTGTCGAGAGAGGAGGCACTATTTCTAACTCGCTGGCACGCTTCATCCACCCATGTAGTTCACAATGCTGTAAATCGGAGCTGTCCCTTTTTGAGCTGCCTCCAACTCAAGTTTCTATTGAGCACAGTGATTTTATTACAATTAACCCTTTAAACACAATTAGTTCCCCGAGTGCACCTATAGAATTCGTGATACCCAGCTCAGGCCCTTACTTTTTTGATCCAAGCTGTGTGCACATGTACGCTAAGCTACGTATAGCCCATTCTGATGGAACGGTCTGCGATGACAAATATGCTGTATACCCTGAAACAAACTTTCTGCACTCCATATTCAACCAGTGTGACGTATATTTAAATCAGACCAACATATCGGCAGGCACGGGGTACTATCATCTACGAGCCTATCTGGAAAATGTCCTCAACTTTTCCAAAGAAGCGAAGGCTACCTTTTTAAGTGCCGAGGGATATTATCAAACTAAAGATGAAAGTAGTATAAAGGACAAATTTAAAAATTCTAAAAAGAAAATATACGAGTGTTTTGGACGTCTGCACACAGATTTCACTTTCCAGGAGAAGTTGCTTGTCAACGGGGTGGATATGAAAATAAAGCTCACCCGCACGAGTCCTGAGATCTGCTTAAATCTGGATGCTGATCAAGAAGAGGGTGCAAAGCCCGTTGTGGTTCACATTATGGACACATACCTCCGCGTACGGCGAGTGAAATTAAGTTCACCAAAACAACTAGAAATTGAGAAAAATTTACTAAACGCTACAGTGAAATATCCTATTAACAGAGTACAAATCAAACTATATACGGTGCCTGCAGGGTTGGCGTCGAAGCAGATAGAAAACATTGCCCTGGGAAATCTTCCTAAAAGGATATTAATCGGAATGCAGGACCATGCTTCGGTGAATGGAAAATATAAAAAGAGTGCCTTTAAATTCGAGAATTTCGGACTTAAAAATATAACTCTATACGTTAATGGCATTGCTTTGGGTGGAACAATGGGTACGGACTATTCATCAGACGCTGTGTTACCTCTTTGCGCCAGAGCCTATAGTAATCTGACCCATATTGCAGGTGATTGTGATGAGCTTGGTAATGGGGTAACGCAGGAAGAATTCATTGATCAATTTAACCTTTATCCGTTTGACATTACACCTGACTTATCTGCTAGCGTAAATACGCATTTAAGCCCACAGCAGAGCGGAAACATCTCAGTGAGGCTGGAATTCACCAAGCCTATAGACGCGCCTATTAGTGTACTAGTATATCTCGAATCGCAAGCCCTAATAGAAGTAGATAGATTTAGGAGCGTTATCACTGACTTTTAAAATGGATGCTAATACACTTCAGAAAGTAATGAATAGTGAACGAGTCACACGTTCCAAATTTATCGGCGTGTTTGCGAAGAATGAAACATTGAGTTTGCCAAGTACGCGAGAATGCGGTAGTCTTATTGTGAACACAGATGTCATCGGTAATGAAGGGATTCATTGGATCGCTGTCTATTTTAAAAATAGACAGCGCCTGTACTATTTTGATTCACTCGGTACTCAACCCTGGAGTGACCTATTATTGTAAAATTTCTCGCTCAGTTACATATTCCCGAAGTTGTATGGAACCCGTTTCGTATACAAGGATATTTTAGTAATACTTGCGGAATGTACTGCGTCTCATTTCTCATGCATATGTCATGTGATAAAGAATTTATAAATTTTTTAAATTTATTTGACCCGTGTCACACTCGCCGAAACGATGAAATGGTATGCAGACAGATAAAAATCCGTTTTCCAATTGTACGTACTCGTTGTATAGTATAATGTTTTTGTTCGTGTGTGTATATTTGTAACGGTATATTCTGTAGTTTAAGATGGTTATTGTACTGATT
>JAJOZX010002220.1:437500-677500 GCA_023014485.1 Bathynomus jamesi
TTATTTCACCTTTCTTCGTAAGGTTTCTTTTCTTTTAATTGTTTAGTGATTTTTTTAATGTTTTAATTCACTTTAAGGTGAAAATCCATTTATATATATATATATATATATATATATATATATATATATATATAAGGAATGACAAAATTAAATAGACACGGTTATTATGATTCTTTATATATATATATATATATATATATGTATATATATATATATATATAAGGTAACAAGCACAGATGGGGTGAGAAGTTTGGGGGGAATGAGGGAGGAGGGGGACGATCGTGTGTTTTGAATTGTCGTATGTTTCACCTATCTTCGTAAGTTTTCTTTTCCTTTCCCACTGTTATTCGTGACAACAGCGATTAACTACCATCATATAAATATATTGTGGTATTTTGATTAATATATGGTTTAATTTAATAAATATTGCTATCTGGCAACTCAGTCTTCGATTAGAATTAATTAAATATATAGCACAAACTGGCAACTCAGCCTTCTATTGGAATTAAATACATGGCGCTATGTGGCAACTCAGCCGGATTAGAGGTCTATAAAAGAGCGAAAGGGTGACGACGGAGTCATACAAGCTCGGTTCCCAGCCGAGCAAGGATCTCTGGTCCTTTCTCTTTCTGGCCCTTTGGGAAAACCTCTTAGAGGCCTCTTAGGTTAGGTATACCCCTTTGGGGAAAATAGCTTGGGGGAGAACTCCACCTCCAAGTTGCATGCCCTTGCAATCGGCAACAAAGGCCGATACTCTCTCTTTCTCTCTCTCTCCTTCAGGTGTACCCCTCCCCCCTTGGCTCCTTCTAAGACAACTGGCTGATTAGGAGCCTTTAAGACAACGCCTACTCGGCTGAAGTCTTAATATGCACTTGGCTCCTGCCAGGTGAACACCTCTTCTCCTTTCTCTCGTTTCTCTTGGGGGATAACGCCGCCTCCAAGTTTCATGGTTGCACCTGCAGCATCCCCCACCCCCTTTTTTGCAACACCTACCCCCCTTTTGCAACACCCCACCCCCTTTGCAACATGTCACAACACCCCATCCCCCTTGCAACATGTTGTATAACCCCACCCCCCTTTTGCGACATTGCGACATTACGTAATAATTTGCAACATTCCTGCACTCTACCCTTTTGCGGCTATACTACTGACGGGAAAGGATTTGCCCACGCGTGTAAAACAGCATCAATATTCCGTTAGAACGGGACAGTCGTCCAGTGCCCTTTTTGTCCATTTGTCAGAGTTATCCCATTGTATTGATTGGAATAATGCTTCAGTTTTGTTTCACTCTAGCAACATTAATAGAAATATTTTTGAGTCTACTATTATTCAACTTACAAATAACTTTAACATGAGCAAAGGTCTTTTATCAACTCGATCCCGTTGTTTTGAATTCGTTCAGAACGGATTTAGACAAGAAGGGCAGAGAATAGAATAGAATAGAATAACCTTTATTAATAATAATAAAATAAATAAATTTTTCAATTTACAATGACATGAATAATTGTGAAGCTCGACTATTTATTTTATTTAATTTGGCCCTTAAGCTTTAGGCTTTACTGGGCTCTTATTAAAAATAAGCAGCTAGTTGTTATAAATTTATAATAATAAATAAATAAGTAAATAAGTATTATTATTAGTTAAAACATGTATTACAATATTAATGGACAGTATTAATTTGCGACACTTTTGGGCGAAACTGTTTTTCTCCTTAAAGGAAAGCAAATATTAAAAATATGGAATAAGGTGTCATAGAAGAACTGAAACATATGATCTAGGTCATTTAAAGGTTCGTCACAGTCAAGTCGAGTATTTTCTACAGCCCCAATAAATTTTCTTTTGTTAACCTCTGAGAATATTCTGTAATCAATAGTTGTTTTGTCCGCAGCCTGAGCAATGTTATTGAATATAGCGTAAGTAGGAAAATGATCACTGATGTTAGTGGTTATAATTCCAAAATTTACGAGGGCATTGCTATTTACAAATAAATATATTATCACTGGTATGCATATGAAATTTTTTTGTCTGCTGTGAGGGTTTTTTCAACTCATATTATATAATTCGACCATGCTGAATTCGAAAATGACATTGGTTTTCCTCAATCAGGTCAGGTTTTTTCTCTATTGCCATTTATTATAAGTCCAATTTTATCCCCAAATTTATTGATTTTTTTAGCTTAAACACTGTAGATACGAATATTATAAACACTCGTGAAAAATGAAAACATTGTGTGAATAAATACTTTTATTCATACAATGAATATGGAAAAAGTTTATTGAGGAAGGAATGAAGTTTTTTTGGCTTTCCGTCTATGTTTTTCTTCGGGCACGTCTCGCTTCAAACACCAGCAATAGTCCGCCAGCATATTGATATCCCAGTTTCCATGGTACCTCTCTTCCATTATTTTGATATCTTGGTGAAATCGTTCACCCTGTTCCTCACTATAATCCCCGCAATTTTCAGGAAAATAGTCCAAGTGGGACCACAAAAAGTGCATTTTTATGGACATGCGCGACCCATGAGCTTTGAAAGCTTCCATCAAGTTTTCGACAACGGACTCGTATTCTGGACTTCTACGCTTGCCAAGAAAATCAGTGACAACTGATTTGAATGCCTGCCAGGCATTCTTCTCAGTTGGAGTCATTGCGTTTTCGAACTGAGTATCCTTGATCAAAGTTCGAATTTGAGGACCATCAAAAACCCCAGCATTTAGTTTAGCATCAGATATATGAGGAAATTTACTCTCGAGATATCGGAATGCTGAACCCTCCTTATTCATTGATTTGATGAAATTTTTCATCAAGCCCAGCTTAATATGAAGTGGTGGGAGCAAAATTTTTGTTGGTGGTACAAGGGGCACTGAAACGACATTATGCGACCCAGGTTCAAAATTCTCTCTGGATGCCCATTCACGCTGTGCATAGTGCTTCTCATCCGCTCGGCTATCCCAGTTGCAGAGGAAACATGGGTATTTCGTGTATCCCCCTTGCATTCCCAATACAAATGCCACAATCTGAAAAAAAATGAAAATATTTAAAGAATTTAGAGAATTTGTTCTATCAGATAAAAAAATCTATGCATTGGACTGTATCACTTCTGTGGGGAAGTTAAGTGTTCTTATACGCTCTCAAATAACCTTTGGAAAAACAACATAGTCAATAGCAATAGTTTACTTATGATATTAGTATTACCTTCAAATCTCCACAGATCCTCCAGTTATGTTGGTCGTATACGAGAGCATCCAGTAAAATTTTCATGTTATCGTAGCTCTCAGTAAGTTGTACGGAATGTGCTACAGGGACTGATGCAACCCTATTCCCAATGTTGAGAAGTACTGCTTTCAAACTTCGTTTAGACGAGTCTATAAATAGCCTCCATTCTGATGCGTTATATGGCAGGCCCAAGAATTCGATTAGCCCCTCAACATTGCAGCAGTACACTAAGGAAGAGGTATTTTCGTGCACTGCAAAAAACTTGCGGAATTCTTCCTCTCGTTTCCTATACCAGGAGAATGTTGTTCCCGGAGCCAGCAAGTTGTCCTCTCGAAGTCGTGAGCCCAAGATCTCGGCAGCTAATTTGGAAAGTCCTAAATCCCTGGTAAGATCATTAAGTTTGGCCTGGTTGAGAGGCCTCGGCTCATTTGAAGCGGTATTTTTAGGTATATACGACTGGGACTGGTCATTGGCATTGGTCATTGATTCATCATCAGAATCATCGAAGTCCAGGGTTTGAGGTGGGTCGGGTATTGGAATTCCAGGACCATGGGGTACAGGTCTCATAGCAGAAGGAATGTCAGGGTATACAACAATGTGTTTATTCTTCTTGTTAACTCCTGAAAATAGAAACACAGAAACATGGATATAAAACTTGCATATGAAATAGAAGAAGCATTCAGACAGTGGCGGCTCGTGAGGGAAGGCTGCGGTCTGTAAGATATGAAATAGGTCGATGGAGTCTGTATATTTTCTTTCTTTTTCATTCATATTGTCCCTTCGGGGACAATATGAATGAAAAAGAAAGAAAATATACAATCATTGTATATGTAAATGTAACTTGTATAACAATATGTATGTGTAAATGTATTTTCTATAACAATATGTATATGTAAATGTATGATTACCATTATGGTGAATATTATGCTATATATGGTGAATATTACATTATGGTGAATATTATGTCAAGTTTCATACGAGGATTTCAAAATATTTAAGAAAAATAAATTTATAAGCCCACCTTGGAGGTTTGTCATGCAGAAATAGCAATCTGTCACGCGATCCTTTCCTTCTCTCCAAATCATGGGAATTCCAAAAGGCAAAGATTTCGCTCTGCCTTTGCTCCATCTTCTCAAATTTTCAATGCACGTCTTGCAGCACATATGAGGGGCGAAATTTTTGTCCTGGTCCCCTAGCTTAATTCCAAAGTATGCTCTATACATTGTCTTCACAAATTTAGTGATTTGGGACTGGTTATTTGGCATGGTAACCGTCCCACATATGTAGCAGAATCTATTGGGATCATTTTTACACGCTCTATTCATTATGAAATATTTTATCTATATGCCTGAAAAGTAAAAAAAGATATTATACAAGTGAAACAAGTGATGATAGATGTTACTGTTCCAATTCCGCTTTGACAAAATCACGAAAAATTCTATTTTACTTATGAGGCCACAGCCGAATAACCTGAGCTGATTGAGAAAAACGGATTGCAGATCCGAAATCAGCAGGAAAAACTCTATAAGAATCACTTACAAAACCCTTGACAGCAAAATTGATGCATACCAGTGTTATCAATCGTAGATTCTGTTATTCGATTGCCATAGCTGCAGACTCGAGTGGGTTTGGTAATAGAATGACTAAGATAGAAAGAATTCATTAAGTTTAAAAATTTATGAGAGATTGCTTCAAGTTGCAAATTGATGTTGAAGTCTCCCGCAACTATGGCATTCGATTTATGAAAGTTGCATAACATGTTATCTAAGTGAATTAAAAAGCTATTGATATTAGTATTAGGTGGTCTATATATTGCATGGACAGAATATACATTACTTTTGTCTTTTATGTTCACAATCAGGTTTTCATTGTCACTATTACATAGAGAGAGTGCTAAACCTTTGGTAATTTTCCTTTATAAATTTGTATACTCCTCTTACAATTTTTTATTTTTCAATTTATTTTTATTTTTTATTTTATTTTTTATTTTTTTTGTGACATATATATCATTCAGGCATCTATAAAATTGGTTGTAAACAATCCATTTGATCTTGTATTGAATTCGGGCAAAGTGCTAAAATTGGTAGTTTTCCTTACAAATTTGTATGCTCCTCCCACAATTTTTATTTCTATATATATATCTATATATATATATATATATATATATATATATATATTTTTTTTTTTTTTTAACCTATATATAGTCTTGAACTCTTTATTTACTTCAGTGTTCCTGAGGATGTCATTAGACGAAAGCGCTTGAGCACCATTCTGTGTTTCCTTTCCTTCGTGGTTTTATTCATCATATATATGAAAATTATTTCACGAAAGTGACACGTGAAAAATATTTACGATGAATAAAACCACGAAGGGAAAAGAAACACAAAGTGGTGCTCAAGCGCTTTCGTCTAATGACATTCTCAGGAACACTGGAGTGAAAGGAGAGTTCAAGACAATATATAGGTTACAAAATAAACATATATATATATATATATATATATATATGTTTATTTTTGTAACCTATATATTGTCTTGAACTCTCCTTTCACTCCAGTGTTCCTGAGGATGTCATTAGACGAAAGCGCTTGAGCACCACTATGTGTTTCTTTTCCCTTCGTGGTTTTATTCATCATATATATATATATATATAATATTATATATATATAGAAAGAGAGAGAGCGAGAGAAAGAGAGACTTACTTGACATTTTGCCGCCCCAAGGCGGGATTAAAGTGCCTCATAGTTGTGTCATTTGATATCGCCTGTTTGGTATTAGAGGCTGCTGTTCTTTTTTTATTTTTAAACTTATTTGTGAATCCATTTAATTTGTTTGTGGTTATAACTTATTTATTTAATATTTTTGTTTTCTTTGCCCCTTTTATGTTGAAATATGACAAAATTTGCCACTCTAGGCAGGTGTCTACTCTGCTTATACATAAATCTGCCTATATATGAGTATATACAGTATGTATAAATAGAGAGAGAGAGAGAGAGAGAGAGAGAGAGAGAGCGTTACAGTGTTTATGCATATGCAATTATATTCTTTTCACTATACTGTAGATATTAAAAAGAATAACCCATTTAGCTACAACGATTTGAGTACACTGGAAACTAAACAGCGCTCAGGCCAGCCTAATGCGACCCATTACGCTAACTCCAGGCTTATTATTACCAGCATCATCGAGAGTCGAACCCTCCACCTCAGTGTCTTCATTTCGCTTATAGGAAACGTATTACTGAGCCACATCGCTTAAATAATGTATAGCATCACAGTTTAGTTCCACATTCTGCTATTTTATATTAAAAACCACTTATATACTCACTTTCGACATAGAGTGTAGCTATCTTGTTAGATTTTTAGCCTGTATCAAAACATTACTTTGAAACTATTAGCTGCAAACGTATAACGTTATCAAAAGTGTATTGTCGCTAGCTATCGTGTATCTCCTCCCTATTTATAATAAAAGAACCTTGTATCAAGGAGATATATTTCTTCGTGCATCTTGACCATCTCTGCTGTTCATATAAAATTATATTTTCACTTGGATCAATAAATGTGATCAACAGGGATGGAGAACGAATGAAGTCGTCTCTTTATAAATAATTTTGTTCTTATATACCAAATAATCTGGATTGATATACGCGTTGACAGAAACGAAACGAGAAAGGCCATCAAGAATTACTAAAATATAGATTGATTTGTAAATTCTATTATTAGAATATCTGTCTCTTCCGAAAAGAAGGACTTAAAGGGGTACATCTGTTATATCATGATGTATTTTATACTTGCACTAATGATAATGAAAGTAGAAAAGATGAAATGTAAGAAGTACTTGTAACTTTCAATATTTATTACTTCTCCTGACTAGTTAGAAAGTATCAGTAACATGTCAAGATGTGCAAAATACATTGCATATTTTTGTTACTGCGTTACAAATTAGGATACATTGTTTTTTGTGTGTCTGTAATAAAAATAGCTGTTGTGGTTTCTGTAGAATAAATAATAACTACAGTAGAATACACTGATAACGCTGCGTTTGATAATACAGTACGCGAATAACACGCCAAAAATATAGGACTGTTATTTTGATTACGCGGGCCAAAATGCGAATAACACGGTATATATCGTTTTTAAACTAGGTAGATTTTGTTTAAACTGGCAAAATTCCAGCCAACCGCCCAGCAAACACTGTCAAAAGCGAGCCGAGAGATTGAGACAGAGTGGGTCACGTGTAGTGTGACGTGGTAGTTATATTTTATTATTTATTTACATTCACATGTTATTATCTGTTTAATTATTATTAAATTTAATTTACAGGCTAATATACTACAGTATAATATTACTCTAATATTTAAGGTAATCTTCTAATTTAAGTAAATGTTGAATATTTTGGGAGTCCTCAAAACCTAACCTATTTTTTCCCCATATATTTTCAAAATAATATATTTTCAACTCTTGAGTGTAACTCGCTTCCATATTAGCCACTGCGAGTTATTCTACCTGCAACAAAAAAAAGGCCCCAAAACAAGACATCAATTTGAACATTTGTTTTAGTTCTAATGTATTACTTTTGTAAATTTAATTTAAAATAAATTTTCCTATGAGACCAGACTTATGGGACACCCTGTATTATTTATTTAAAATCTAGCTGTGATTTAAACAGACAATAAATATACAATAATGTTATAATTCAAATTGTAAATTCATAGATAGATTTAGTATACAAAACTAAAATATAGCAAGATAAAATACAGCCAGACTCTGTACTGAACGGACGCATTTCCTGAGCTCTCTAATATTGCATCTACTTTTGCATATTGCTGAGAATTTTACTTTTGGAAAGTTTTGAATTTTATATACTTCCGTTTATATTCACGTTGTTATAGTTAAGTAATTGAATAGTGGTTTTTAGCGATTTAGAAGTTTTCATAGCGTGCCTGCTTAATTTAGCTTAAATTTGTGACTGTTTAAACTAATTTTTAACTGCGCGATGCCGTCGCAGAAAGCGTCGTGTGTTAGGTGTAGGGTAAACCGGTGGTATTCGGAATTTAAAGATTATAACGGCGGTCCTATGGCGATTACCGAGAGATCACTTTGTTTCTTTTGCGAGTTAATTGAGGAAATAGTTAACATAAAACGCAGTGTACGTGAGGTAACGGAGAGACTTGCAACGCTTGATGAGGGTAGGGCTACGGTTGACGGAAGCCGAACCAATACTAACGTTGAAGACGTTAGTAATTTGAAGGGTGGGGTGCGTAACTTAGTTTCTAGTTTAGGTAGCTTGTCGGGAAGGTTGGATAGAGTTGAGAACGGAGTTAAGGTTAGTCCAAGAGTAGTAGATAGCGAGGGATTTAGAGAAGTTAAGGGTGGAGCTAGGCCGCGTACGTTAGGTGATAGGAATCCCCCCCCCCCCTATCGAGGTTTCGAACCCTTTCGCCCATTTGGAAAGGGACGTGAATGAGGGGGAAACTGTTTTAATTGGGGACTCTTTAGTGCGCCACATGGACAAAGAGTTCGTTGAACAGCATTCAACCAAGAGGAGGGGGGGTCTATCTCCCACGGGCCAGGGTCGACAGAGTTAGAGACGAAGTGGATAGGATTGACGTTGCCTCCCGTCACTCGATGTTGGTGACGATGGTAGGAGGCAACGACTCGTATAGGCCCGATACGGGAGTGCCTGGCCTTTTGGAGAGATATAGGGGGTTAATTAGGTCCCTGAAGGCGAGGTCAGATAGGTCTTTAGTTCTAGGTATTACCCCTAGGCACGGGTTGGGTCTTAGGATTACGTCAAAAACAATATTTTGTAATAATAAATTAGAAGAGATTTGTGCTGAGGAAAATGTACCCTTCGTAAAGCTGTGGTCCGAATTCAGTGATCCTAGCCTTTTTATAAAAGATGGGGGTGCATTTTAATGAAATAGGTAATGCTAGGCTAGGTAGGTTAATAGACGAAAACGTGCGAAAGCTCTATAGGTCGAAGCCTTCTTTAAACGTTGTGGGTCCGGGGAACGCGGGCCCGACGTGAAAAATAGTTTAAAACGCGGGCACGTGATAAAAAATAACTTAAACGTCTTTTATTAAAACGCGCGTAGTATTAGAAATAAATTAAATGAATTTAAGCCGATAATTTATTCCGGCAACTACGATATAGTTGCTATCACTGAAACTTGGTTAAATACCGTGACTCGGGACCTGTTGGGGGAACTTGATATACCGGGTTTTAAACTCTCTACTAATGATAGGTTACATAGGTTTGGTGGCGGCGTTTTGCTGTACATTCGTAATTCCCTTAGGACTATCGAGGTTAAGTTAGATTTTCCGGCAGCAGTTAATGCGATATGTGTTGAAGTTAGGGCGCGTAGTATTAGTTTTAATTTTGTTGTTGTTTATAGACCTCCAGTTCAACCCCTCGATACAGATACTACATTTTACTCACTTGGTAATTTTATTGACAATCGGAATAGTATAATTGTCGGAGACTTTAACTGCCCTAATGTTAATTACGGGAATTTTACTGGTAATGAGGAGGGTTCGAGATTGATTGAGTTTATGGAAGATAACATTTTACGACAGATAGTTACCGAACCAACGCGCGGCGACAATATTTTAGATTTGATGATGACGAACGGCGAGAATATAGTCGAAGGTTTAGAAGTAGGCGAGAGTTTAGGATGTAGTGATCATCAAATTCTTAGGTTTAAGTTATCGATAGAAAACACTAAGGATAGTAACGTAATAGAAGTCCCTGATTTTCGTAGTGCTAATCTTGATATTTTTGCGGATAGGATGAGAGTAGTGGACTGCGATAACTTATTTATGGGTAATGACACAAATTTGGGACCTTTTCCAGTTTGTGTACCGTTTTTCATATAATTTATTTTTGAGAATATTTTTGTTAAAACTAACGAAAATATCACGACTTAACCAAACCAATTATCAAGGGCGTACAGTTGATCTATTATTAATTATAACATTGTTTGTTTCTGGAATAGTATTTACTGTTTACTAATAGATCAACAATAATTGGTTAGGTTAAGTCGTGATATTTTCGTTAGTTTTAACAAAAATATTCTCAAAAATAAATTATATGAAAAACGGTACACAAACTGGAAAAGGTCCCAAATTTGCATTGGGTAGCGTTTAAAGAAAGTTTTAGGAATATTGAAAGGGAGTTTATTCCTCGTAGGCCCAAGTGCGCTAGAAATCATGGTAGGCCCAAGTGGTGGACTAGGGAAATAGGCGAGTTCATAAACGAGCGTAATAGAGCGTATAGACTTAATAAGCGCAATGGCACGATAGCTAACTTTAATAGATATATCGAGCTTAGACGTCAGGTTAAAAGATCAGTTAGGAATGCCAAGCGTAATTTAGAGATACTTATAGCTGCGGATAGTAAACATTATCCAAAACATTTTTTTGAATACGTTAATAATCGTAAGCCGATAAAAGATAACATAGGCCCTCCAGTGGATGTTAATGGAGCTTTGGCTTCTGACGCTCAGGCGATGGTGGGTATTTTCAATAACTTTTTGGCGACAGTTTTTACCGTAGAAGACGTAAATAATGTCCCCGACGTGGACGATATCGTTCCATTTAGTAGCGAGACTATTTTGGAGGAAATAACTGTTTACGAGGCTGAGATTGCGCATTATATCGATAGGCTAAAAGTTAGCAAAGCTCCAGTCCCTGACGCTTTTTATCCCAGACATTTGAAAGACGTTATCGTAGGCCCCTTAACGAAAATTTGTAATCAGTCACTGGAAACGGGGGATTATTCCTGAAGACTTCAAATTAGCTAACGTCACGCCTATTTTTAAAAAAGGCGACCGCGCAGTAGCTAGCAATTATAGGCCCATTAGCTTAACGTCAATTGTCGGTAAACTTTTGGAATCCGTAGTTTGGGATCGTATCATCGATCACTTAGAAAGTAGAGATTTGATTAATAGTAGTCAGCATGGGTTTCGACGCCATAGGTCTTGTTTAACTAATTTGTTAGAATTTTATAACGAAATAGTGCGCCAATACGATAGGCATAGAGCGGCTGACGTTATTTATTTAGATTTTAAAAAGGCGTTCGATACAGTTCGCATAGGAGACTAATTGCGAAGGTCAAAGCGCACGGTATACGCGGTCAGGTAGCTAACTGGTTAGAAGAATGGTTTCGTGCTAGGAGGCAGAGGGTCGTAGTTAATGGTAGTGAATCAGGGTGGTTAGATGTAGGTAGCGGTGTCCCACAGGGTTCAGTGTTAGGCCCATTGCTATTCGTAATTTACATTAACGACATAGATGTAGGATTGACTAGTAACGTGTCAAAATTCGCGGACGATACTAAAATAGGCGGTAAGGTTGTTAACGAGGACGATAGAAATCGGCTCCAAGACGATGTAAATAGGATTATGGAGTGGACAGATAAGTGGCAGATGCAATTTAACGTAGACAAATGTAAAGTTTTGCATATAGGTTCTCGTAACAATAATTACACGTACACGATGGATGATAGGGAGTTGGCGAGCGTTGACGAGGAAGTAGATTTAGGCGTACGCGTATCTAAGGATTTAAAGGTTAGGAACCAGTGCCTGGAGTCTTGCGCAAAAGCTAATAGGATGTTAGGCTTCATAGCGCGTAATTTCGAATTTAAATCGAAGGATATTATATTGCCCCTTTACAAGTCCCTAGTCAGGCCTCATTTAGAATATGCCGTTCAGTTTTGGTGCCCGTACTTGCGTGAGGATATTGATAGGTTAGAAAGGGTTCAGCGTCGTGCCACGAAACTAATTCCGTCATTGCGCTACAAGCCTTATGAAGATAGGATTAAATAGTTAGACCTGTATTCACTCTAAACTAGGAGATTAAGGGGGGAGCTTATTGAAGTTTTCAAAATCGTTAATAACATCGATAACGTAAATTTTGACAAATTGTTCACTTTCGATGATAGTAATACTCGTAATAACGGATTTAAGTTGCGTGGCTCTAGGGGTGGTGGTCGAGGATGAGTTTGTTGACGATTAATGCCAGCTTGTGACATGCCAGCGTGTGATGCCAGCAATAAAATTATTAAAAAAAAAAAAAATTAGACTAACACGAACGTAGATGTAGCTCGTAGCGTAAACTAACCCACTTTTTGTTTAACTTTACCTGCTTTTTTTTTCTTTCCTTTTTTTCTTATCCTTTCCTTCCTTTGCATGTCTAACTCTCTTTTCTTGCATGTTTGTAGTTTGCATGGTATGACAGTGAGTTAAGACTGTGTTTGCATGGTTTGTAAGCGTTCTTATTTTACTTCTTTTCATCTTTCGCCCCTTTCCTATTCTCTTTGACTATTTTTCCGACTTGTCGGCAGTGGCCGGCGGATGATGATGGTGAGGCTTTTTTCTCTTTTTCTGAATGAATGTTAACCCACGAGTAATAGGTGTGCTACTTACTTAACCCCTTATTCTCTCCTCTTTTAACCCCCTACTCTTTCCCTTCTCTCGGGCTAATCTTAGAGTGGATCTTAGGGTCTTTGTTAGCCTTAGCTTCTGTAGATCTGTAGATAAGCAGTTTGCCAAATTTTTAAATGTTTATATAGGGTGTTCGAAAAGAAACGCAACCCAAATAGAAAAGAAAATGGTCAGGTTACGATGATATATGCATTCTCCAGTGGGTTGCGTTTCTTTTTGAACACCCTGTATTAAGGATTTTAAAGTTGTATCAATGTAATTTTCAGATCATTATTACATTTTAAATTAATTTTTAATATATACAGTATTTGCTGATCCTAACTTGTTGAAATCTCATGTCCGAACCAAGACTCGAACTCAGGACCTTCAAATTAACAGTCCAGGGGTTTACCACAACCTATCCTGGTGAGTTGCTTTGTGCAAAATGGTCGATTCTCCAAGTTGATGCTGATAATAATAATAATAATAATACAGGAGTTACCGCCGTGCCAGTCTCTGCAACTCCTGACTGATTATCACAGGCCTGCAATGATTTTGTTGTCCGAAATATTTTATCACTTATATAGTAATTTTTGCACGCTGATTCCGAAAATAATATTAATTTTTCGCCATCACGTACAGATTTTTCACAATGTCATATTTCATATTATATATGTAAGTAATTTTCATTAAAATTGACTCAATTAAATTTTGATTAAAATCTCCAGCCTATAAATGCTTCCATATCAGCAGTGACGTCATAGTGTCTTCTAGAACATTCGAGAAACGCACCGCTAGTATATAAGTGATTGACAAGCCACGAGATGAGTCAGTCTCTAGTGCGTGAGAGGTTATAGTTCTTTATTATTCAAAGTTGCGCGGTGACTATATTTCTCTGAAATTTGTTTAATTGTCGCTATGGCAACCAGAGGGTGTGTAAATAGTCCAAACATTTTCTATTATATTTGTGGAAAATTTACTGTGATAAAATAAAGGCGAGATAGTACAGACTTCGTCAAGAAAACATACTATGCGTACTTCGGAATGAAACTTGGGAATCAAGACAAATCATGGGCTCCACATAAAGTTTGCAGTGTTTGTGTTGAACAACTTAGACTGTGGAGTAAAGGTAAAAAGAATTATTTACCTTTTGGGATTCCAATGGTCTGGCGTGAGCCTAGAAATCACAGCAATGACTGCTATTTTTGTTCATGTAACGTGCAAGGCTACAATACTAAAAATAAAAAGGAAATTTCTTATCCAAACTTTCAGTCTGCTATAAGACCTGCTGCTTATAGACTTGGTATACCTGCACCTTAGGGTGTCCCATTTTTACCAACTTCTTTTTTTCCCGGGTCCAACTTCCTAATATCATTATGCATGTCGCTCTACGTAAGAAAATAACAATTAATTTCCATTTGATGAAGATTTCGGACCCCCTAAGCCGACAAAACCAATTTTCCCCTTTTCTTAATAAAAAATTGTCGATTTTCGGAAGTCTTTCGGTTATATATTTCTTGCATTTTATTATAACCTCATTCGATGTACATTTTTGGATAGAAAATTAAAATAGCTATCGATTGATACCTAATTTACTATGCTATGTACCAAAATAGAAAATTAAAAGGCAAAAATGTCTATTTTTTAACATTTTCTTGTACATTTTGTCTTGAATGGGATTTAGAGAATAGGTGTTACCGCCACCTGTGAAGCATCATCCCAATGCAGCTTCGCGACAATGGATCTTGGAATATAGTTGAGACTCACAATATTTCCAAGGTGGGAACAACTCAAGAGATTGAGCATTTCATGCCAGCTCTTGAGTCCCATCATTTTTTTTTATTCAACAAACATACAATACCTTGAACAGAAAAATTACTTAGTAAAGCAAATGAATGTATGAAATAAAATGTGAATACTGATAATGATTGAAGCTATTCTAGCAGTTGAACTAAGGAACTCTTTTTAAAAGATGGTGACAAACTTTTTTGGATATTCCACAACTTGCAGGAGTTGCATCTGTTGTGATGCAATTTGCGAAATCTTCAATTAATTGTACTCCATGTTTATTTAACCATTTTCCATTGTTATGTAGAAGACCAAAGAAAAACCAAGATTTTGGTCCAGCTAGGGAAGCTAGTTTGGTTGATTTATTGATCAAAGGAAATACTGGTTTGCCACTTTGGGCATACGAGCTGTTTTTATCATTTCTATGTGATCTAATAATTTCTGTAGCAATGTTTCTTTTCTCTTCATCAGATATACGTAAAGAAAATAATGAAAATGGAATAAGCTCCTCAGTTAAGTACCAACAATGGCCTTCGAATATCTTGACTGTACAATGAGCTACATTTCTGTCCACTGTGTCACCATATATGTGAAGGTCACTATAGAAAGTCAAATCATTGATTGCTGCATCCGACGCTTTTGGTGCTTTGAGCCATGATTGGATATATAAAGCAGTGAATAAGCAGAACTCCTCTAAGTATTTCACATATTCTTCAGAATAATCCATTTGTTTGCTAAATGCCAGCATTTTAGCAGAATAGAGAATAGTTGCCATCCAGCCAGCATTATGAATTGCTCCCGGACGGAACCAACGAACTCCGTTAGGTGGTATATGTCTAAGAATTTGGAGAACAACTTCTGCGCATTCTCTATAATCATTCCTGAGAAATATGTTTCCGGTATCTGTGTCGCTTAACATCTTCAAAACTTGGGTTACTCGTTGCAGCTTTGAGTTCATCTGTCTGTTTGTAATTTTCAAAGTTGTATAAGGTTTTGCCACGTCTAATGTCTTCCATTTATCTCGAAACTGTTTAAATAACACATTTTCTGGGCCTGTGGTAGTGCTAAATATTTGAGTAAATGCAGCGGTCAAGACTCTCGTAAATATGATGCCTACATGCAAGCCACATTACCTTCCTTCCTTGGAGCTCTTCTAAAATGATGCAGGCTCCATTTATTCAACCTGTATTAGACGCTGTTGTATCAAAAACCAGTACACAAATGTTTTGGTCAAAGTTCCAATCTTTTGCAGCATTAAATGCGGCGTTTGCTTGCATTTTACTAGAGGAATCCGGAATAGTTGGTATAGCAAGAACTTTACCCTCAGGTGCCGAAGGGATCCCTGACGCAATTATTGCTAGCCTTTCTCCTGTTTCCCCACTGTTATCAGAAATGAGCTCCCCATCCCAGTGTAGAGCACAATGTTCAGGTGGTATAAACTTTTCTTTGACCATTTTGGCTGTTTCAATTCTGCTTTTTTATCCCTTGTCTGTGCATCGTTGATTTTGATAAAGTGATATCACTCAGATCTTTACCGCACTGACTTGCAATAACAGCAGCAAACCCTGTTCTTTGGCGAACAGAAAGGTTAAGACGATCTGCCATATTTGAAACAATAGGATTCTGTACAATATTTTTTCTTTTGCATGAGGATTTTGATGGAGGAGGTGTATAATCCTCATCTCTAGAATATGATGTACTTGGAATAGGATTTGGTTCATTAGGAATCGTTATTTCTCCTTCAATATCTGTTTTCAAGGTCATGCTGAGTTTTTCCTGTCTCTCCAGTTCCTTCTCTTTAAGTAATTTTTCACGCTCCACTCTTTTCACCTGACTCTCAAACTTGTTTTGATAGTTTTTATCTATTGGTCCTAAGCAAAGCTTTTTGGATCCTCTTTGGTCTATTAGAAACTCAATATCTTGCTGCTTTGTAACCGAAGTTCTTAATGGATCTTTTTTTTTTTATTTTTATGGCATTTTGAGAACAAATATCAAATAACTCCTTTAATTCCTTCAGGAAAGATGGTCTCTTCTTATTTATTCTTTTTTCCTGTGTTTTGTTTTTCGAGAAGTATTCCTATTGCTTTATGAATTGTTCTACTTTTCTTCTCGGATGGCGGCTTTTTGAAGTATCTTGGCATGTGATACCGGCCCAATCCCAAAATTTTTTAATTTTTCTTAGTATTTCTTGAAGCACATATGACTGTGATTTCTTTTTCATAGGTCCTCTTGATAAAAATAGATAGTGACGTAAGACGTCACCATTAAATGGCAAAAGAGACCCTTTCTGAGGTTCCAAATTGTGAATTGTTTATGAGAAGCCAATCTTCTGGCTTATCCGTGGTACAAGTTTCAATTTTTGCACAAGCCAATTTAGTCTAAATAATCTAATCTGAAATTTGTATCATAATCGTATCATACTGTAAATCATATCACAATCATAAATCTGAAAATAAATAGAAGTACAATAGCACGCGCACACACACACACACACACACACATATATGGTTTTATACGGCTTTAGGGTCAGAAATGGAGAAGAAAATGTTAAAAAATTAGCATTTTTGCCTTTTAATTTTCTATTTTGGTACAAAAGCATATTAAATTAGGTATCAATCGATAGATATTTTAATTTTCTATCCGAAAATGTACATAGTCTGAGGTTATAATAAAATGCAAGAAATTTACAACCGAAGGACCTAAAAATTGACAATTTTTGATAAAGAAAAGGGAAAAATTGCTTTTGTAGGCCTAGGGGGTCCGAAATTTTCATCAAATGGAAAATAATTGCTATTTTCTTACTTAAAGCTACAGGCATAATGATATTAGTTGGTTGAATCCGAGAAAAAAAGAAGTTGGTCAAAAATGGGACACCCTACTCTACCTACTAAACCAAGTATGATACTCTTGATATAACTTCATCTGATTCGGTGTCTGATGACGATGGTTACGAAGATACTGATTGTTTTCAAACCGAAACATCTGGTGAACCCCAATTATTTACACAAAGTGAACTTAATGATTTGGTAAGAGTTTTGTGTCTCCCGAAGGATTCTTCAGAGATTTTAGGATCTAGACTTCGTGCAAAGAACTTGGTTTCTCCCGGGACGTCATTTTACTAATACAGAAATCGAGGAAAAGAATTCATCCAATAGTTTTCTCAAGAAAATTCACTAGTATATTGCAATAATGTTTCAGAACCAATACTTGAGCTAGGCGCTGCAGTCTATGACCCAAATGAGTGGAGCCTTTTCATTGATTCCTCCAAAAGAAGTCTAAAAGGCGTCCTCCTTCACAACGGTAACTTGTATGCATCCGTTCCTGTGGCTCATTCGGTTCACTTGAAGGAAACGTACGAAAATCTTCAGTTTCTTCTAGCTAAGGTTAAATACAAAGAACACGGTTGGCTACTTTGTGGAGACTTAAAAGTGATTTGTATGTTGTTAGGTCAACAACCAGGTTATACGAAGTTTCCATGTTTTTTGTGTGAATGGGATAGCCGAACAAGAACTCAGCA
Source organism: Bathynomus jamesi (assembly GCA_023014485.1). Taxonomy (NCBI): domain Eukaryota; kingdom Metazoa; phylum Arthropoda; class Malacostraca; order Isopoda; family Cirolanidae; genus Bathynomus; species Bathynomus jamesi. The sequence goes on from JAJOZX010002220.1 coordinate 455,434, forward strand.
CTGGATAAAAAAGGAATGGCCACACAGAGTCAACCTTTCACCTGGTTCTCAAAACATTCAACGTGAAAGTTTGGTTGACACGAAGAAAGTCTTTTACCTCCGCTTCACATAAAATTGTGCTTGATGAAGCAATTTGTTAAGGCCTTGGAAGAAGATGGAGATTGTTTTAAGTATCTGGGTGGTAAATTCCCAACTCTTTCGGAAACAAAATTGAAAAGGAATTTTCTTTGGTTCCCAGATTAGAAAATTGACTTTGGATGAACACTTTGAAAGAACAATGAACAATCTTGAAAAAGAAGCGTGTATTGCTTTTAAGGATATTATCAGCAAATGTTTGGGGAACAACAAGGACCCAAATTACCAAATCATTGTGAACAACATGCTAAATAAGTTCAAAGAGTTGGGTTGTAATACTAGTTTAAAATTACATCTCTTACATTCACACTTGGATTACTTCCCTGAGAATCTCGGAGCACTCAGCGAAGAACAAGGAGAACGGTTTCACCAAGACATCAAAGAAATGGAGAAGAGATATCAGGGAAGGTGGGACATCAGCATGATAGCTGATTACTGCTGGATGTTGAAACGGGATACTGCAAAATTATTACATAAAAGAAAAGGAACAGCGCGTACATTGAGACTAAAAAGCATAGATCTCAAAAGAAAAACCAGGACAAATAAAGATGAATATGTAATTGACGTTAATAGTCTTCTTTCTTTTTAAAGTTGTTTGCATTTTTAATTAGTATAACAAAGCGAAATAGGTACCTAATGTAACTTGAAATAAATAATATTTATTTGTGTTCTTGTTTTTTCACATCCAGTCTGCAGAAAATCCTTATATGATAGAAAAAAATTGACACCTTATTCGAAATCAGCGTAGTTGAACTATATAAAATCAGTTATTACTAAGAAAACAACTCTTACAAAGTTCTCATTCGCAGGCCTGTGATAATCAGTGAAGACGTCCAGAAACTGGCACAGCGCTCAGTTCAATTAATGCCACCCATCGCTCTAATTCCTGTATTATTATTGCCAGGATTATCGGGATTCGAACTCCCGACCTCAGTGTCTTCACTTTGCTTATAGGGAGGGCTACATCATAGCCAATGTCGTAACGCTGCTAGTAGTATGACCACAAAATGTTAGAGTGCAATGCAATGATGCAATGTTGCAATGACTGCCAGTGCCAACCCCCCTTGTTGCAATACCCACCCCCAGTGCCAACCCCAGGGTGCCAAAAAAAAGAAAGAAAGGAGGGAGGCGAACTCCCCCACCAAGCTGGGTGGAGTTCACCTAACCTCATTGGGGGAGAAGTTGGGACGGCCTCACCCCCAAAGGGGTATACCTCACCTAAGAGAGAGAGAAGGAGAGGGGAGTGTTCGCATGGCTCCTACGAAGCGCATATTGAGAGTTCATCCGAGTGCCCGCTGTCTTATAAGATCCTTATCCGCCAGTTGGCGTAGAAGCCAGTGCCTCCAGGCATTATCAGCCAGTTGGCATAGTGTATACAACGTTTGGACAGCCAAGAAACGCACACAAACGCACGTACACTCCCGACTATACGCCCATAAAGCCCCAATTATTACACACACAACTATATGCACGTTCACAGATTATATGCACCGGGTTCGAGACCCGTTGACGGCAACGGTGCGCAGCAATCGTTCATCCTTCCACACAAATGGTTGGTAGATAAATGGAAACCCTGGGTATCCTAGTGGTTAAGACGCTGGGCTGCTGGATTCCCCGTTAAACAGTAGGTCTAAGGTGGAGTGACAAGCTTGACCTTCATCAGAATGAACAATTCGGATGGAAGCTAACGAAAGATTAGCCAAAGGAAAGCCTATATATGTACAGTTCCGGAAAAAGTTCTTCTAAAAAATTCTGAAAACTATAAAAAATTACTAATTGGTACAAGAAGCGTACACAATCGCATGTCTCATTCTAAAGTTGTAGGGCGGGATACTTTTGGGCACGCGCACGCACACACACACACACACACACACACACATATATATATATATATATATATATATATATATATATATATATACATAGTATATATACATATATATATATACATAGTATATATACATATATATATATATATATATATATATATTATCACAGGTAGTAAATTTTGACCATAAACTTTAAACCGATACGATCTCCCCGTCACGGCCAGTTAATTTTTTTAAAAACTATTTTCCAGGTTTATGGCGATTATAATTCCCTCATATATATATATATATATATATATTATATATTAGCGCAGGTAAGGCAATAAAAGGGTGTTTATTATACCTTCAAATTTCCCTTCCCCCACCCATCTCATCAGCGCCCCAGAAAAACAAGATTTATTTTCCAAACAAAGCGTTTCTCTCCCTCTAGGATTCTGGAAGAAATCTACGGATTGGATATGTTATATCTGACACGCCCCAGAATTCACGGATCAGCCAATTACAACCCAGTGGGCGGAGCCCCATGACCTCTGGTTGGTGGATGGCAGCACTCACACGTTAAGCTCCACCCAAATTTCACCGACGGCCAATAGGAAACTCGTGATTCGGCTATTGGGGTGTTTACAATTAGGCCCCGTCTATAAAAGGGAGCATTTTCATCTGGAATCTTCATCAGTTGCATTATCAACGAGTACTACAGAAATATCTCGTCATGAGCCATTGACAGCAGATTTACGGCTACCCGCAAGTGTTTGAAGACGGAGATGCTGCAGCGCTGTCTACAATTCATCTTTTCGGGGCGACTGACCGGAATAATCTCTCCACACAAAACGTTAATGATATCTGCAATTATCCTCCCTTTAAACCAACAGAAGCCTCTACCTTCGAGATGTAAGTAACTAATTTAATTTGTGATTCAGGTATATACTTCGGTTCATTCAGTGCCTGTGTTAGTTAATTTATAAAAAGCCATAATATATTTTGAAAAACTAGTTTGCGATTTAAGCGGAAGGCCGTGCTATGTATAGTAACGTTTCATTCAGTGCCAGTGTTAGTTAATTTATAAAAATTCGTAATAAAACGAAGAGAATCTGTACGCGGTAGAGGTGTGATATCTTTTAAGATTTCTTATAATACGCAAATTTAGTGGACGTTAAAAGTTATTTCGCAAGATCTTAATGGTGGACTCTTTCTCGTTTATAATTTGTTTAGTAATCTCATTTTATCCTTTTATTTTGAGTTTTTCTTGACCAAAGTTTTTCTACATCGAAAAAATTATGAAATGCAGATGCTCTTTTCTTTATATGGGAGTCCCTAACCGGGCGTAATATAACCTAACCGGGCATAATATAACCTAACCTTGCGTAACCTAATCGGGCATAATATAACCTAACCTAACCCAGTTTAACCTAACCGGTCATAATATAACCTAATCTAACACAACTGAACCTAACCTGACCTAATTTAATAATCCGAAACTTGTATCCGTACTCGGTAGAGGTGTGATATCTTTTAAGATTTCTTATAATATGCAAATTTATTGGACGTTAAACGTTACTTCGCAAGATCTTAATGGTGGACTCTTTCTCGTTTATAATTTATTTAGTAATCTCATTTTATCCTTTTATTTTGAGTTTTTCTACATCGAAAAAATTATGAAATGTAGATGCTCTTCTCTTAATATGGGCGTTCCTAACCGAGCGTAATATAACCTAAACGGGCATAATATAACCTACCGCAACCTAACCCGGCCTAATATAACCTAACCTTGCGTAACCTAACCGGGCATAATATAACATAACCTAGCGTTCGAAACTTGTATTCGAACTCGGTAGAGGTGTGATATCTTTTAAGATTTCTTATAATGAGCAAATTTGGTGGACGTTAAAAGCTACTTCGCAAAAGCTTAATGGAGGACGCTTTCTCGTTTATAATTTATTTAGTAATCTCATTTTATCCTTTTATTTTGAGTTTTTCTACATCGAAAAAATTATGAAATGTAGATGCTCTTTTCTTTATATGGGCGTCTATTTATTAATGCTAGTCGGAACGTTTTGTTTTAAAATTTGAGTTACGATCTGTACGGCTTTAATTTATGTGGTAGATAACATCATAACATTCGCTCTCTATTTATCATCCGATTTTCGGATTAACTAATTCGGTTTAACATTTTCTTGCGTATTATTTTTCTTATGATATTCTAGCCAACTCCAGACAAATGTGTTGAATCTAAGGGGATGTGATGGTGATTAACGGTTAATATATAAGGTAATATAAACAGAGTGTGTATAAAGCAACGCAAGTAACGAGGAAAATCCGATTTTAACTGAGTTAAGCTAGTTTCAACTTGTTTTTTAAATTATCACTTGGCAACAAAATAAAAAAAATTCGTGTCCCAAGAATGAAAATACCTTATTCTTATAGTATTTTCTGTGCTGAATCCAAATAAGTTTGTAAAATTTCTCTATCAGGTCTGGTTTTTGTGTGACATGCAATTTAATTTTTAAAAACCCATATAGTTACATACTTATTAAAATATGATCGAAAAGACATACCTGTAGTTTAAAAAGTAGCTTGTTTTGATTTTCTGCTGTGCTTTGCCTCAGGCATGTCTCTCTTAAGAGTCCAACAATAGTCAGCCAGCATACTGGGGCTCCATTTGCCTTGGTAACGGTTTTCCATGGCAGAAATATCCTGATGAAAACGCTCACCATGTTCGTCGCTTACCGCACCCAGGTTTTCCGGAAAAAAGTCCAAGTGAGAGTCCAAGAAATGAACCTTTAATGACATATTGCACCCCATTGCTTGGTAAGACTTAAGAAGATCTCCTACTATTTCAGGATAGTTTTCGGCCTTGTGATTTCCCAAAAAATTTGTGCAGACACTTTTGAAACTCTGCCACGCAGCTTTCTCAACTTCATTCAACTCTCCTTCAAATCTCTCATCTCTTAACAATTCTCTGATCTGAGGGCCTACAAAATGCCTTCTTTAATCTTGGCATCACTGATCCGGGGAAACTTATTTCTCAAGTATGTGAATCCTGTTTGCGCTTTATCCATCGCTTTAACAAAGTTTTTCATAAGTCCAAGCTTGATATGCAAAGGAGGAAGGTACACTTTCTCAGGGTCAACAAGTGAACTATTCACAACATTTTTCTTGCCTGGAACAAGTGAGGTTCGTTTTGGCCAATCCTTCTTAACGTAGTGGTTTTGCTTGTCCCTACTGTCCCACTCACATAAAAAACAACAGTACTTGCTGTAACCTAGCTGCAACCCTAGCAAAAGTGCAATGACCTTCAGATCTCCACAGATATTCCACTTATATTTCTGATACTGAAACTTTTCTAAAAGCAACTTCATGTTGTCGTATGACTCTTTCATGTTTGCAGCATGTGCAATAGGTACAGAAGGAAATTTATTTCCGTTGTGAAGAAGGACTGCTTTCAAGCTGACTTTTGAGGAGTCAATGAACAATCGCCACTCATCCACGTTATGTTCATGACCAAGAGCCCCCATGACTGAATTAACATCTTTACAAAACACAAGTCCATCTTCATGGGAGAACCATTCTTTGAATTCATCATGGCGGCTGCGGAAAAAACAAACTTTAGTGTCACGTTGCAGTAGATTCCAACCCTTTAATCTTGAACCTAAAAGTTCAGCCTGCTTCTTAGATAATTTCAAATCACGAACTAGGTCATTTAGATCTCCTTGTGACAGTAAATGTGGTTCATTGGAGGAACAGGTAGCCTGGAATGTTGGATCAGAAATGTCTTCATCTTTTTCCTCGTGATATGCTACAGCTACGTTTGATTCCTCATCACTTAAACTTACATGTTCAGGAGGATTTGGTACTGGAAGTTGAGCACTGTGGGGAACTGGTCTCATTGCAGACGGTAGATTAGGGTATTTCATAAGGCTCTTTGTTTTTGAAGTGATCCCCTTTGTATTACCAGGCAGAAATAGCAGTCTGTTGTGTGATCTTTGGGTTCCCTCCAAATCATTGGAATAGCAAATGGCATGTGACGTGAACCGTTTAGCCATCCTGTAAGTAGTCTTACACATGTCACACAACAAATGTGAGGGGCCCAACTCTTGTCCTGATCGCCTACTTTACATCCGAAATAAAGTTCATAGCATTTTTTACTAATGGTGTAAAGTTACGTTTCTGGGATTTTAAAGTTAGATCACCACATACATAACAAAAGGAATTAGGATGATTCAGACAGTTCCGCGGCATTACAAAACATCTATATGAATACAACACTGGTGTAAAATTAACAAGAAGCAACAGACACTAGCTGTCAACACTGACATTTACAAGCAGACTGACTTGGAGCTGCTCTACACACAGAAACTAGGCTCGTGTCTGAACAGGTACAAACATGTTTCAACCTGCACAGTCTGCTGCTCCGACCAAATTTATCCTGCCAGCATTATCAGAACTTTCTCCCCAAAGGAATAAATTGTACTAATTTTACAGAAAAATTAATACAACATATATATTAATATTAATATATTTATTATAGTATATTAATTAATATAATATATTATTATATTTATTATTTTTATAATGTTTTATATTATAATATTGTTATATACTTAATTATATATAATATGTTATTATTTTTTTATCCGGTGATCATGCTAAATGAGGAAAAAATGAACATAGCGTCACAAGTAAACTAAGCCTGATAGAAAAAATCTGATTTCATATTTAGATTCAGCATGAAAAAGTATACTTAGAACACCCATCAAAACCCTTGTGACAAAATTGTTGTTGACCAGTGAATTATTGTCCATTCTGTGAAAAGTTCCAGTATGAATTAATCATGTTAATTTCTCCCTAAAAGACCGATGCGGAACTTGATCGTGTTATAGCTACTTTTCGCGATAGCTTTGATGAAAGGCAAATAAACGACGACGATTTGGAGGCTTTACCGCGCAGCCAACCCAGTGACCTGAATACCGAGGTCGAGGTATTGGCGCACATCCGGTCCAACGAATGCCAGGTCATCGAGGAACTAATGTAAGTTTTTTGTTTTTGTGTGGTTAAGAACAAAACACTGTATTTTCATTCAATTTATTAAATGGTAGAAGGCATGTTTTAGTACAATACGGCTTACAGAACTGGCGTCCATTAAATAAGACTAACATTAATGGAAACATTTTAGTTATAATTATATATACGTAAAAATTTGCACAATATACGATATATATATAATATATATATAATATATATATATATATATATATATATATATATATATATATATATACACACGTAAAACTTTACACAATACAACGAGTGCGTACAAATGAGAACCTTTTTTTATCTGTCTGCATACCATTTCGTCATTCATCTCAGTGTCGAACAAATAGAATAATTTTTAAAAATTTATAAATTCCTTCCCACGTGACATGTGCAGGAGAAATGAAAGGCAATACATGCCACAAGTATTACTAAAATATCCTTGGAAACGGTAAGGATTCCAGACAATTTCAGGGACATGTATCTGTTCGATAAATTGTACAACCACAGGGCTGAGTGCCGAGTGAATCAAAAGAGTACATTCTTTCCTATTTTTAAAGTATTTTGCAAACCAATGCATCCCCTCACTACAAATAACATCAGTGTTCACGATAAGGCTATACCAATCTCTTAGTTCAGAATTTCAATGTTTCATTCTTTGCAAACACACCGATAAATTTGAGCATGTGATTCGGTCACTTTTCATTACTCTGGAGTGTATTCGCATCCATTTTAAAAGTCTGTGACAACATTCCGGAAGCGGTCAATTTCAATGAGAGCTTGTGATTCGAGGTACACTAGTACACTAATAGGCGCCTCTATAGGGTTGGCGAATTCCAATCTGACTGAGATGTTTGCACTTTGTTGTGGACTTAAGTGTGTATTTACACTAGCAGATAAGTCGGGGGTAATATCAAATGAGTAAAGGTTAAATTGTTCGACAAATTCTTTCTGCGTTACGCCAAACCCAAACTCGTCACAGCCACCGGCAATATGGGCCAGATTACTATAAGCTCTCGCGCAAACCGAAAACACCGCGTCTGATGAGTAGTCCGTAACCATATCCCGCCCAATACAACGCCATTTACGTATAGTTATATTTTTAAGGCCGAAATTCTCGAATTTAAAGGCGCTCTTTTTATATTTTCCATTCGTCGAAGCGTGATCCTGCATTCCAATTAATATCATTTTAGGTAGAACTCCCATGGCCACAATTTCTACCTGCTTCGAGCCAACCCGGCTGGCACCGTGTATAGCTTGATCTGTACTCTGCAAATTGGATATTTTAATGTTGCGTGTATTAATTTTTTTTCAACTTCTACATACTTCGGGAAACTTAATTTCACTCGCCGTACATGCAGATATGTTTCCATGATGTGAATCACAACGGGTTTTGCGCCCTCTTCTTGATCAGGGCCCAGATTTATGCAGAGCTCAGGATTCGTGCGGTTGAGTTTTAGCGTCATGTCCGTTCATAAGCAGTTTCTCCTGGAACGTGAAGTTCAAAACATTTGTATATCTTTTTTTTTAGAATTTTTAAATTTATCCTTTATACTACTTTCGTCTTTAATCTGATAATAGCCCTCGGCTGTTAAAAAGGTGTCCTTCGCTTCTTTTGAAAAGTTGATGACATTTTCCAGATAGGCTCGTAGGTGATAATAACCCGTTCCTGCCGAGATGTTAACCTAATTTAAATACACCTCACACTGGCTGGATATGGAGTGTAGAAAGTTGGTTTCAGGGTATGCAGAGTAACTATCATCGCAGTCCGATCCGTCTCAATGGGCTATACGCAGTTTAGCGTACATGTGTCTGCAGCTTGGATCAAAAAAGTATGGGCCTGAGCTGGGTATCACGAATTCTATAGGGGCACTCGGTGAACTAATTGTGTTTAATGGGTTAATTGAAATAAAGTCGCTATGCTCAATAGAAACCTGTGTAGGGGCATATCAAAGAGAGACAGTTCCGATTTACAGCATTGTGAGCTACACGGATGGATGAAACGCGCCATGACGAGTCAGAAATAGTGCCACCTCTCTCGACAAGTAGTAATCAGCCTATGATTCGTGAGAGTAGTGTCTTCAGCTTATATCGGTTAAAAAAATTATCAGCCATAGGCTTCATACGCTTGGAACACTTCTTTTTTGGTGTCCTTTTACGTTTAGCGCCACGTGTTGGTAACCCCTTCTTCCTGACAGCCCTCTTCTTCTTTCCGCCACCACGCATTTTTCTCTTTGCATCTTTGATGATTTCGTCCCGTGTACGTTTTAAATGTTTTTTAGAGCTTCTTTAGGTTTAGTTCCACCCATTATGTCTTCTACCGCGTTAAAACCTGATTGTAACGCCTTCCTCCCGAGGTATCTAGCACCCCTCTTCAACATGGGACAGCGGTGCGTAGTATGGTTGAAAAAATGGATCCAAGCCCACTCCCACGCTGATATCTCACCCTCGATAGACTGTGAAAGGCCTTCGGGTCATTATAACTGAAGCGACGAAAGTGTAGCTTCACTGTTAAGCTCCCATCACCGAATGGGAAATTTTTTCCCTCAATCGTTCTTATATATATATGAGATATTGGTTAATAGATTAGTCGCAACATTCACATAATGGGGCTTGTCATATGTAATGCTCAAACTTTCCCTCTATGGTTGGGATGTGTGCAATGCGCAGCAGGCGCGCCTGGGTGTCCCCAACAAATTGATGCTCACGATATTGCTGTAAATATAGCACATGTCTGGGGATGGGTAGCTTTCACCCAATTTCTCCATCTTCAACTGATACATTAAGCTGGACAAGTCATGTGCCTCGTGAAAGGTATCTCTTTGGAGGCTGCACTATATCGACCCTCGGCCACAATTGTGAACAGCTCTTTATCTTTAATATTTCTACTAAGCGTTGATTTTAACTTCAACGTGTGTGCAGGCGTGTCTATGTTTACGACTTCAAAAAGTAAATCGTTTGTCAGGTACGACTTTTCAAGACTCTTGTTTAACCCCGTCACAATGTCCATGGCTGTCATAATGACCGATTCCTAGTGTTACATTTGTACTATAGTACTGTACCTCACCGAACAGGACTGATCGCATAGTTGTCTAAGGTTATGCCTAATTTTTCACACTCATCGACTCTTCTAAGGATCAGAAATATGATCTCATTTTCAAGAGTTAAAAATTTGGTGGCTAACTGGAATTCACAAACACCAACTTCGTACGAATCACGTTCCAACTCAATGGGCCATGGAGTTCTGTTACAAAGTTGGCCAGGGTGTTGTTAGGATGTACAGACAGAGAAGAAGAGGACGGGAGTGTGACATAGAAGTGGTTAGGCGCCATGTTGCATACTATTTAAGCTTCATTATTGCAGCAGCTTTTATATAGGTGTTGAAGCTTTCTGGGTAACCCTAGCCATTTCACCAGGTACATTTTTCTCTTTCCTGAACCTTTGCTGCCAAAATTTTTCAATTTTAAAACACTTTTTCCTAAATTAAATGTCACTTTCTGCAACTCCTCGCGGTAAAAGCCTCCTGCGATTCTCTTCCCCATTCAAATCTTCAACGTAATACATCATTATCTCGCCTTTAGGTCTCATAGCACTAACTTTAAAAATCTCACGTGTCCATCCTTGCTCAAATCCCTTCGCGAATTTATTTCCCGAACGTGATAGCCTTACATAATCATTGATTTTGAAATGTGTAGAGTGTGGTGGCGGTGCTCCATCTCTTCTCACCTCTGGCGCGTACCTCTTTCTAAAACTTCGTTAGGTGTTGTGCCAATCGTACGGTGGTGTGAACGGTTGTATGACGAGCCAATGACCCAGAACGTTTATATATCTGTATGTGTTTTTATGTGTAAAATAGCGATGCATGCGTTCCTTTATGGTACGTTGAACTCTTTCAGCTAAAGAGGCCTTATGTATAGAACTGCTAGTGTAGTAACTGATATTAAACTCTGTCAGCATGTTCTGAAAAGCGCGGCCTATAAATTCTTTCCCCATATCCGTACAAAAATAGCCAGGAACCCTTCTTCTTTCAACATCAACGTTTTGGTAGCTTTAGCAACTGTTTCAGGCGATTTATTTTTCAGAGGAATTAGCCACAGATATCTAGAGAATACATCTATTATGAATAGGATGTAGCGGTAGCCATCATTATACACTGAATATCTTTGCATGTCTGTTAAATCCGCTTGCCAAATAGAGTCAATCGAAGCCGCTGTTGTCTTGGCCGTTTTAAACCTTTTTCTCACCGGTTTATGAAGTGTATAAGCATCCTGCTCCCGCAAAAACCTCTCAACATCTTTTTTCCCTACTCCATCATTGTAAACACCTCTGTACAGTCTATTAACGCGCCATAGGAGGCGGGTTAGAAATGTCATAATAGCGTTTTCTTAATATGTTAGCCATTTGCGTATTTTAGAGACACGTGGATAAGGTTGGCCGTTTGTTCTCTTCTTTCTCCTCTTCAGAGAGATGCTTGGGGGTGATGGCGTACTCAGTTGTGACACATGCGAGACTTGCTCCAAGTCTTTTAACCTATTCAGATTTCCTATCAATGTTTTGGGGACATTTATTTGTTGTAGTCTTGCTTTAATATGCTTCCATCCTGTTGGTGAGGGCCTGTCCCACTTTCTCACCAGATCATGGACAATGTCGACGATATTGGATCCTGTACCCTTGTTCCTTCAACAATGACCTCGCCTGTATCGGTCCACTGTATGATGGGGTCCTCACTCAATAGATTATAAAGACTTAAGCCTTTATTCCTCAATGTATGTGGGAGACTGCTTTTTAATACATGCTCGATGTGTTGCGTTCCGTTATTCTTTGGTTGGTCATCTCTAACGGGCCCAGGTCCTATGTCGCCATGCTCAGCGTTGCTCGCGCTGTGCCTAATAACCACGGGGAGCTCTGTCGGATTCTTATAATCTTCGTACTCATGAAGAAATTTCTGCAAGCCTCTTGGTACAAGATCCTTTTCTCATCAGGTGACTTTTCACTGTTTAATAGGGCTACAATCGCTTTCCATTCTTTTAAGCCTACTTTTACGGGGTTCTAGAACCGTGTCTGGAATCTTTGAACTTTGCAATGAAGCATACACCTCGTGCGGAATCACTACCACTTCTTCATTATATTAATCGTCAGTAAAGGCCCAAAACTGAAAATAAGATGGGGAGGAATGATCCCCTCTTTGTACAATAATTCGCTTTTTCTTCCCACAGTTTGACTTTTACGAGCGAGCGCACGTATTATGTTCTTGTAACGACGTAAGCGAGCCTTCTGAGGGGTTTCATTGGCACATTACATTTTATAACATTAAGACAGATTTCACAGATGCATTTTAAAAAGTCGGAGTCGATATTTTTAACAAACATCTGTTGCAGTGCCCGGGGCAATCGTTGATAGATTTTTATTAATTCACGATATTTCTTGAACCTATTTGTCATTCTGGAATATACATCGTTTTAGGGTTGCTTGGGAATATATTAGTTCTTAGAAGCACCCTAAACGTGTTTCGCGGGTGAAGGTCACAAAGCAAATATCCGTAACGCTAACTTGTGGCTTCTTTATAAACCTCCAAAAAATCCTCACGCTGATTCGGGAACATTTGATTAGCTAAGGCCTCAATTTGTGACACATCTCTACGTTGCGCGAATAAGACTAGATATTGTGTATTTAACGACACATCGCGCATGTATCTATTTTTGAAAAATAGATTCTGATTGATGAAGAATACGCTTATGTTAAGGTGGGGGAGAACACTGTAAATGTCTCTGCAAACGTTTTATCCATTTCCAACATGAGATCGTCAATTACAATGACTGTATGCTCATTTCTCTTTAACGAATTAACGTCATATACACCTTTGTGGAACAAAATATCATCTTGGGACTCGTTGAACACTGATTGATACGTCGAATAGCACCATATTACTTTATGCACAAATTTTGAGAACATCTCCCCCTTAACTTTAATGATTTTAAGCATAAACACAGTTTTACCACATCCTGTACGACCAGATATAATACATGTGGAGGGGCTTGTGAACCTGAATATTTCTACAGATTCCATCTCTAACACGTCACACCCCTAAGTGGGTCATTTACGTACAAAATAACGAAATTTAATGCTGCTCCTTATATTCTTGTTTTTTTTCTTCCACAGAACCGTGAATGATGACGATGTACAGCCCCCCATCAACGATATTACAGATGACCCCGATGACAGTGTAGCTACAAACTCCAACCCCGCTGACGAACCCTCACCAGCGACACCTGTAGCACGCGACAATTCAAAGCGGAAGCATGATGAAGAACCCTCCACGTCAGGTATAAAGCGTGCCAGGATTGCGCCGGTTGTTAGACCCCAGTAATAGAGCCCCAACCCTCTACGTCTTACGACACAACCCCCACAATAGTACCTTCCTCAAATATACCCCTTACCTGTTCATTCCGGGTACTTCCACCACAGCAGCAGCAGCTTCTCGTGCTGTGGAGGAAGGTATAACATTCGAGTTGGTGCGCACCGCTACCCCACCCCTGCCCTGACTAGAAATCGGTACGTGGTCAGGGTTGACCCTGGATCCCTGTATAGCAACGGTGTTGGACTGCGACGCGTAGTTGAACGTATTGTGGAGTTTGCCCTTCAGAACCGCGACGAACGTGAAGTCCGGACGAGGTTGTCCTTCAGGTTCGGGTCAGATGACGGGGGTAGATGATTTTTGGGTAGTAATACCGTTCAGACGCTTGGCAGCTGTAGACATAGAATATATCTTGGGCCGTATAATGCAGGCCTCTCAAAGTAGTACAGCCTTCAATATGGACAACTTCATGGTAGATATTGACAGAGTATTCCGGGTTGCGGGTCATAGTGCCACACCTTATACTCTTAATTTCAATTCTCGGTTATTTACAGAAAGCATTTAAACGTCGATCGTGGTTGCGGCTTTATAGCAATAGTCTTAGCTCATATGTTCACTGTGCTAAATACATCGCGTAAATATTGGCTGCCTACGGTTGTGCAGCGTGCCCGTAAACTGGCTTCAGATTGTAAGCTTGAGTTTGAGTGTAATATGGGTCCTGAAGAGCTGAGAAGGGTCGAGCAGGAAATGAATGTTCGTATAGTGTATTTGGAATGGATGATCGTCGTAGGACTGTGTATGTTTTTAAAAGCTGTGTGAGAGATCGTACAAGACCTCTACTTATTTTAGGATTGTCAGGAACATCGTATCTCCCCATCCGTAATATAAGGACTCTCTACGCTAGTTATGATAAAAGTCGAAAATATGGAAGGCATCATGATTTGTGTAAGGGATGTCTCGAGTTTGCGGATGATATGAAACATTGTAAGGAGTGCTACATGGTATGTGAGCAGTGTAAAAGCCCCAAATGTGAAAGTCGTGTAGTATTGAACTGAGAAGAGGGAATGTAATGTGTGTAGACGTACATTTTTCAATAATAAATGCTTTGAGCTCCATAAATCAATTGGCACTTGCAGGAAAATGAGGATTGAATGTGGCATGTTTCATATGATGGATAATTGGGGAATTTCATAAATGCGATGAAATTCACTGTTCTACATGTCATGAAAAATATAAGGCGGATGGAGTGAAGCATGTATGTTATATGAAAGATGCTAAGCCTAAAAATAGCCCTTGTATAACCGTGTACTACGATATAGAAACATACACGAACGCTGAAACCAAAGAGGTTATTCCACATTTACTCGTAAGTCAGACTATCTGTGATGAGTGCATGGAGTCGAGTGTGATGAGTGTCACAAATGTGGTAAACGGACAAACGTTTTTAAAACGATTGCACACGACAGCCCTGTGAAACTCTTTGTATCCTATATTGTCAAATTAGCGGACAAGTTAAAAAAATGACTGTATATTCTTGCCCATAACGGAGCAAAATTTGACACACAGTTCCTTTATAAGGAGTTGCTTGAACACGAGTCATCTGAGATATTTACAGGTGACCCTTGAAAAGAGGCAACAAACTAATACAAATGCAGATAAGAGGTAATGTCAGTTTAAAGACACCCTGCTGTTCACACCTTGTAAATTAGCCAAGCTACCCAAGGTGATGGGCGTAGCCGCTGAAGTTTCAAAAGGTATTTCGCTTAGACATTCCTCACTAACGAAACTTTAAACTACGTAGGACTGCCTCCTCCCAAAGATTACTTTAACTACACCAGCATGAGTGATAGTGAGCGTGAAGATTTTGACCACTACTACAACAGTTTTAATGAAACTATCCCATACAATATAGCTGATGAATGTGAGCATTATTGCGTGAATGATGTGCGCGTGCTTAGAGTATGTTTCCAGGCCTTTAGAAAGATGTACATAGCCCGTTTCAAATGCGATCCGCTGCAACTCGCAACCACGATCGCCTCATTATGTTTTACGGTGTTCAAGAATAACTTCATGTCTAAGTGAGGATCCAACCACTGGTGATAAGACTGTGTACCCCTTTAACGGCTGTTGGTGGCATGGATACCCACGCCCTGAGTGTGCAGGAGTATGATGCACGGATGGAAACAGATGGCCAGTACCGTGAAGAAATAAGGGCCATCAAACATTCAATGGTGTTGGACCCCCTCAAATGCGGTGACAGCTTGTTTGACGGGCGTACAAACCCATTCAAGCTATACTTTCCGCCTACGGAGGGGGTGAAACTCTACTTTATATCCATACGTGATGAAGAACAATCTGTACCCCGTAGGTGCACCTGAAAAACTAGTGGGCCCCGCCATACCAACCATCGAGGAGTTCTCAGCTAACTTGAATGAGCGCTAGTTCGGACTCTCTTTCGTAGACGTGCTACCCCCCTCGCGATTTATGGATGCCGATCTTACCCGTCGTTATAGATCACAAGCCCGTGTTTCCCCTGTGCGTGAAGTGCGCAGAGGAGAACAATGGGGATTGTAATCATACAACCAATCAGCGTAAGATCAGAGGTGTATATACAAGCCCTGAGCTGGACCTAGCCGTTCGCCATGGACACAGAATATTGAAGATACATGAGGTGTGGAGGTTTTTGAAGTTTCCCAACCTTTTCACGCCATATATAAACGCTTTTTTGAAGGATAAGGTAGAAGCATCGGGGTATCCGCGAGGAATTGATACCGAAGATGAAAAAACGGCTTATATTCAGCGTTACCATGCCCATGAAGGTATACAGCTTGACCGTTCCAAAATTGTTAAGAATCCTGGCAAGAGCTTTAGTGCAAAGTTGTGTCTAAACAGTCTTTGGGGGAAATTTGCTCAGGATACTGGCAAAAGGAACGTTCATTTGGCACAAACTTATAGTGAAGTCTGAGATTACACCAACGCTCCCCATAAAGAGGTTATGGAGATCGTGAATGTAGGTAATACTTACTTAATAAAGTACATCACCGAACTGGCCACAGATATCTCACGGGTTACAAACATACCTGTAGCCAGTTTCACAACGGCCTACGCCGGCATCAAGCTTTGGGGACTACTGCACTCTCTTGGGCGGAGGGTGTTGTACGCTGACACAGATAGCGTGATATTCACAGCGAGGGAGGGTGAATACATGCCTACTATTGGGGAATTCCTCGGAGAGTTAACTGACGAGATCAAGGATGAGTATGGTGATGGTGCATACGCTGACTCATTTGTATCAACAGGGCCAAAAACTTATGGGGTACGGGTGAAGGTGGGGGAGGATGTGAAATATATCGTGAAGGCTAAGGGTATCACGCTTAACCATGCGAACCGTCGAGTCGTTAACTTTGACTCGTTGAAGGATCTAGTGTGCTTGGAAGATGAGGGCAACCATCCACCCCAACTGACTGTGGGGACCCACAATTTTCGGGCGCAGAAACTGGAAGGTGTGAAGGAACTTAGGGGCACGAAGGTATGCCGTAATACCTATAGGAAACGTTACCAGGTGCCTGGTACCTATGATACCGTACCCTTTGGATACCTTAATCCTTGATTGTTTATATATATATAATATGTTGTGTGTGTGTGTGTGTGTGTGTGTGTGTGTGTGTGTGTGTGTGTGTATTGTTAACGATATGTTTATTTATTACGTATATTTGTTTCAATTAGGGTTTCATTTTCTTCTTTGCGTGAGTGCGTGTGTACAATCCTAAGCCCCGCCCACTGTAAGATCGGTCACGTGACTCCTGCCACTACCTGAGCACGTAGACGAAAAATAGTGATGGCTACGTTTGATATTGCGTGTTCGACGTTTATGAAGTGGTATTCGGTAAAGTCGGAAGATGTGGTGAATACTGAAAGACTGCCTACCCACCCCCTCCTTTGAGACTTTTAAAGATATATTGAATCGCGCGAGGGAACAAGATGTTCAAATACTCTATGGATATTCTGGCGAGAGTATTGCCGGATGTCGCGGCACAAACGATGTAATGGACTACGTTGTATGGTTAAATTGTATAAAAGCGTACATACACCGTGAGATGAAAGAAACAACGCGTGCAGAAGAGAAGCAACGGATATGGATAGTGGTCTTGTTGATGAGTGATGTGACAGGCGGTATTATGTCATGCTGCATCATACCGAGTACGCGTACCCTGCGGGTGAGAATGTAAACCTTGTCATCATGGACAATCTAAAGTACTTTTACCACTACATTCATATATATCATGACGAGGTTCGCAGTGAGGTTGTGGCTAAAGGCCTGTGTGAGTTTTTGATAGAATTTAGAGACGAGTATCGATTGTTAAACAAAAAGGATAAATATGGTAACATGTTTCTCTCAAATAAAATGTGTTTAGTTCATCAAATTCCTCCTAAGCGAAAATGTCTGGTGCGTATTCTGGGGAGTGGGAGCGATGAAGCGTTAAAACAGATATTACTTCATGTATTGGAAAATTTCTCAGAACACCTACCCAGTATAATGGGATACAAGTATTCACGTCTGAACAGCGCCGTACACGTTTCATCAGCTTATGGTGTAACTCGCTCCTCCCGTCGAGCCGATCCTCCCACCCGTGGCTCATAGTCATCTCAGACCTTGAACCGACTGGACGTGCACTCCTCAAATACGATGGAACTTCCTTTCAGAAGCATTCTCAATGCCGCGTACGATGTGTCCGTGACGAAGTCATTGCGCGTGTTCAGCGTGAAACCGGTACCATTAACTATGTACTTGAAACGATTTGCAGGCAAGCAAACTCTGGTAAACGTAATGTTATTTATTTAAGTGTTGAGGAGATGAATAGAGTCTTCGTGATAGTTGAGAAGTGGGGTGAGGACCGTTATAAAATACCTGCAGGTGTAGGTACAAGGAGAGAACAGATTAGTGATGACCCCTCATATGCCGTTGTTTGTACGTTGTGTATAAATAACGACCAGCCATGCATTGATATACGGCTGATGTGGAAGAATGCATCTGATAATAACGTTCTTGTTCCTACGCGAAACCGATTCATCCTCGACAGAATGTTTGAAATCGTCGGATTCCGCAAGCTGAAGCTTATATTACACGCTCGTGTTACGGATATAATTTATTTTGACACGGTTCATGAATACGCATACACCGCTCTGCTCGACGGATTTATCGAATGTAGGAATGAACAAGGCGAGAATGGTCTAGAGCTGGATGCTTATTTAAAAGGTTTAGACTCTTCGAAATATCATGAACTTTGGTACAAAGGACTTGAGCGGTACAGGGCAGAGCTCGCCTACACTGTTCACCCTGAAGAGTTGTATCTCTATATAATGAGTGGCTGTCGTTACGACTTGGAAGATTATTTCAATTGCCGCTATGCAGAGTGAAGAAGAGTTCACGTTTGAAAAGCTCAGGACGGTAAGAAAAAACCCTCGATTGGAAAGGAGTGTTTATAAACTTGTATTTAATAATGATGTGTTGGCTAACGATACCCTCTTTGTGCATGCTTTTGATTGTATTCTCTCCGTGTTTAAAGATAACTTGCCAACCGAATGTAAAGTGGGCCCAAAAATAGTATTGAACGATATGAAGGCCATTTTACGTCGAGTATAGGTGCCCGCACACCTTGAGCGGTGAAATAATGCTAAATCGTATTTACTGCATAGTGCAAAGCAATAATGATGTGACTGTAGACTCGATTACGTTCGAGTTTAGGGTTTTAGTTAAGCGCAGTAGAACGAATGTATATTGATGTATATTTATTTTCAATATATTTAATTATTTAATATAATTGTGTGTGTGTGTATATTTTTTTTTCCTGTACTAATATGTTGATGATTACACTGGGATGCATATGAAATTTTTTTGTCTGCTGTGAGGGTTTTTTCAACTCATATTATATAATTCGACCATGCTGAATTCGAAAATGACATTGGTTTTCCTCAATCAGATCAGGTTTTTTCTCTATTGGCCATTTATTATAAGTCCAATTTTATCCCCAAATTTATTGATTTTTTTAGCTTAAACACTGTAGATACGAGTAATATTATAAGAACACTCGTGAAAAATGAAAACATTGTGTGAATAAATACTTTCATTCATACAATGAATATGGAAAAAAGTTTATTGAGGAAGGAATGAAGTTTTTTTGGCTTTCCGTCTGTGTTTTTCTTCGGGCACGTCTCGCTTCAAACACCAGCAATAATCCGCCAGCATATTGATATCCCAGTTTCCATGGTACCTCTCTTCCATTATTTTGATATCTTGGTGAAATCGTTCACCCTGTTCCTCACTATAATCCCCGCAATTTTCAGGAAAATAGTCCAAGTGGGACCACAAAAAGTGCATTTTTATGGACATGCGCGACCCATGAGCTTTGAAAGCTTCCATCAAGTTTTCGACAACGGACTCGTATTCTGGACTTCTACGCTTGCCAAGAAAATCAGTGACAACTGATTTGAATGCCTGCCAGGCATTCTTCTCAGTTGGAGTCATTGCGTTTTCGAACTGAGTATCCTTGATCAAAGTTCGAATTTGAGGACCATCAAAAACCCCAGCATTTAGTTTAGCATCAGATATATGAGGAAATTTACTCTCGAGATATCGGAATGCTGAACCCTCCTTATTCATTGATTTGATGAAATTTTTCATCAAGCCCAGCTTAATATGAAGTGGTGGGAGCAAAATTTTTGTTGGTGGTACAAGGGGCACTGAAACGACATTATGCGACCCAGGTTCAAAATTCTCTCTGGATGCCCATTCACGCTGTGCATAGTGCTTCTCATCCGCTCGGCTATCCCATTTGCAGAGGAAACATGGGTATTTCGTGTATCCCCCTTGCATTCCCAATACAAATGCCACAATCTGAAAAAATGAAAATATTTAAAGAATTTAGAGAATTTGTTCTATCAGATAAAAAAATCTATGCATTGGACTGTATCACTTCTGTGGGGAAGTTAAGTGTTCTTATACGCTCTCAAATAACCTTTGGAAAAACAACATAGTCAATAGCAATAGTTTACTTATGATATTAGTATTACCTTCAAATCTCCACAGATCCTCCAGTTATGTTGGTCGTATACGAGAGCATCCAGTAAAATTTTCATGTTATCGTAGATCTCAGTAAGTTGTACGGAATGTGCTACAGGGACTGATGCAACCCTATTCCCAATGTTGAGAAGTACTGCTTTCAAACTTCGTTTAGACGAGTCTATAAATAGCCTCCATTCTGATGCGTTATATGGCAGGCCCAAGGATTCGATTAGCCCCTCAACATTGCAGCAGTACACTAAGGAAGAGGTATTTTCGTGCACTGCAAAAAACTTGCGGAATTCTTCCTCTCGTTTCCTATACCAAGAGAATGTTGTTCCCTGAGCCAGCAAGTTGTCCTCTCGAAGTCGTGAGCCCAAGATCTCGGCAGCTAATTTGGAAAGTCCTAAATCCCTGGTAAGATCATTAAGTTTGGCCTGGTTGAGAGGCCTCGGCTCATTTGAAGCGGTATTTTGAGGTATATACGACTGGGACTGGTCATTGGCATTGGTCATTGATTCATCATCAGAATCATCGAAGTCCAGGGTTTGAGGTGGGTCGGGTATTGGAATTCCAGGACCATGGGGTACAGGTCTCATAGCAGAAGGAATGTCAGGGTATACAACAATGTGTTTATTCTTTTTGTTAACTCCTGAAAATAGAAACACAGAAACATGGATATAAAACTTGCATATGAAATAGAAGAAGCATTCAGACAGTGGCGGCTCGTGAGGGAAGGCTGCGGTCTGTAAGATATGAAATAGGTCGATGGAGTCTGTATATTTTCTTTCTTTTTCATTCATATTGTCCCTTCGGGGACAATATGAATGAAAAAGAAAGAAATATACAATCATTGTATATGTAAATGTAACTTGTATAACAATATGTATGTGTAAATGTATTTTCTATAACAATATGTATATGTAAATGTATGATTACCATTATGGTGAATATTATGCTATATATGGTGAATATTACATTATGGTGAATATTATGTCAAGTTTCATACGAGGATTTCAAAATATTTAAGAAAAATAAATTTATAAGCCCACCTTGGAGGTTTGTCATGCAGAAATAGCAATCTGTCACGCGATCCTTTCCTTCTCTCCAAATCATGGGAATTCCAAAAGGCAAAGATTTCGCTCTGCCTTTGCTCCATCTTCTCAAATTTTCAATGCACGTCTTGCAGCACATATGAGGGGCGAAATTTTTGTCCTGGTCCCCTAGCTTATTTCCAAAGTATGCTCTATACATTGTCTTCACAAATTTAGTGATTTGGGACTGGTTATTTGGCATGGTAACCGTCCCACATATGTAGCAGAATCTATTGGGATCATTTTTACACGCTCTATTCATTATGAAATATTTTATCTATATGCCTGAAAAGTAAAAAAAGATATTATACAAGTGAAACAAGTGATGATAGATGTTACTGTTCCAATTCCGCTTTGACAAAATCACGAAAAATTCTATTTTACCTATGAGGCCATAGCCGGATAACCTGAGCTGATTGAGAAAAACAGATTGCAGATTCGAAATCAGCAGGAAAAACTCTATAAGAATCACTTACAAACCCCTTGACAGCAAAATTGATGCATACCAGTGTTATACGCCATCGTATTGTATATTATTATTTTTCATTTTCAATATATTAATATTATTATTTTCAATATATTTACCGTATTTCCCGGCGTATAACGCGCACTTTTTTTTCCCAAAAATACTCCAAAAATCACCCTGCGTGTTATACGGCGATGGTACACATTTTTGGTAGGGGAGGGATGGTCGTATTATTATATTTTTGCTGTATATCGTCTCGTGGCACATTTTTTGCACTATACACTGAACAATTACCTTTAGGGAAAAAAACATTCCTGTTATTCAGTATTTAATCTTAACATTATACGTAAATGCAAATTAAAAGAAAAAGGAAATTTTTATTATTGAACCTAAATATAAAAATAATAAATGGAAACAAACTGCCATATGGTTTATTCATCATCACTGCTGCTATCCTTATGATCCTCAGCGTTATACGCCGGGAAATACGGTAATTATTTAATATAACTGTATATATATATATATATATATATATATATATATATATTTCTCCTGTACTGTTATATTGATGGTTATATTCCATCGTTTTGTATATTATTATTTTTTATTATATATATATATATATATATATATATATTCCTCGTTCGTATTTCTTATGCTATTATTATTTTTTATTTTATTTCTTTGATCATATATATTCCATCGTTTGTATAGGATTGTATATTTATTTTCTATATATTTCGTGAAATTTATTCCAATAATTCGTTTAAATAGACAGAATGAAATAATGGTGTTTTATTTAATTCTTTTGGTTGTATATATAAACGATATTATTATTTAATTATATGTATACCAAATGGCTGCCTTCTAAAACGACTAACGAATTTCTAAGCCAACTGTCAAGAATATCTCAATAGCGCAATCTGGCAGCTGAAAAGTTATTTAATATATATATACCTGCCTTCTATGTCTTCTCCGTCAACTGGCGGGTTAAGCCAGCTGTCGGATAATGCCGACTGGCGGAAAGCCGACTGTCAAGAATATATGCTTTAATTAAATAAATAGCACAATCTGGCAACTCAACCCTAATAATGTCCACCTGAACAAGCCATTTACACCTTCTAAACCAACTGGCGCGTTATTATTACTTTACCATGCACACCTTCCAAAGTAACAGAAAGACTAATCTTACAAATCACCAACCCACACATTCCACTATCGCCTACTCAACATGGATTCAGACCTCACCACTCAACCACGACATTACTCACTAACCTCACGCAGCACATCATGGATGGCATCAACTCCAGACGACCAGCTCAACGTACACTATTAGCAACAATAGACATTAGTAAAGCATTTGATGCTATCCCACGCTTCCCTCTCATAAACAAAATACTCAACACAAACCTGCACAATAACACCAAAAGGTGGCTGAGCAACTATCTTTCAGGAAGATACTCACATGTCACATTTAATGGCAAGTCATCCAAAAACAAGCTTTTTCCGAACGGGGTCCCTCAAGGCTCTGTTCTCTCACCAACACTCTTCAACTTATACATGCATGACATTCCAACACCTATAGATAACAGGCTTACATTATCATCATATGCAGATGACATCACTCTAACATCCACCCACAACAACATCGACACCGCTACAAATAACCTACAAACATACATAAACAGTATACAAGACTGGCTCACACACAACAGACTCAAAGTAGCCCCCACAAAATCAACCATCACCTTGCTTACAAGCAACACAAAAGAACACCAGGTAATTCCACAGCTTACACTAAACAACATCAACATTCCACACACTCACAGGACCAAAATACTTGGGGTCACATACAACACATCATTATCTTTTGCAAACCACATTCAGGATATTAAAAACAAATGTACGTCAAGACTTAACACGCTTAGGGTACTAACAGGCACAAACTTTGGACACCAGCAGGAAACAACATCACTCATATACAGACAATATATTCGCTCAGTTATGGACTATTCTAGCCCATGCTGGGCACCCATTATCTCAAACACACATAAACACCTTACAGACAATACATAACAACGCACTTCGTATCATTACAGGATGCACTCAAACAACACCAATAGAACACCTGCACACAGAAACAAAATACTGAAAGTTAGGGAACATTTAGACATGAGGGGAACACAATTCATGGCAGCAGCGACAACTAACCCACAACACCCTTGCCACTACATGTACAATCACGCACCGACACCTCGCACCATTAAGGTAACACCAGAGAGACATTATAACCAAATACTCCATTCCATACCACGCCCCACAGACATCACACAGTACAGAAAACACATACACACACACCTAACCCACAAAGCACTGACACGACTCGGTCCGAATGCGGTCCTAGGTGCGAAGCCGCCACCCATTAACAGGTCAGAGATCAGCCTGAGCAGATCGGATCGAGTTAACTTAGTACGATTCCGATGTGGACATCACCCCAACTTACTAACATATAAACACAGACTAGACAACTCCATAAACGACACCTGCCACCTGTGCCACGACACACCACAAACAATTGAACACATTATGACAGACTGTACCGCTCTAGCACAACAACGAACACAACACAACATCACTAGTGCGCTGAACCTCTGGTCCACTCCGAAGAGGGCGATCGGTTACCTGCGTGCCGCCGGCTTGCTCGATCAGGGTGGGCTGATCGGCTAAACAACAACAACAACAACTGGCGCGTTAAGCCAACTGGTTGATTAGGATCTTATAAGACAGAGGGCGCTCGGTTGAACTCTCAATATGCTCTTGGCAGGAGCCAGGCGAACACTCCTCTCTCTCTAAGGTTAGGTTTCCCTTTCGGGATATGCGTTGAAGTTAGGGCGCGTAGTATTAGTTTTAATTTTGTTGTTGTTTATAGACCTCCCGTTCAATCCCTCGATACCGATACTAGATTTTACTCACTTCTTGGTAACTTTATTGATAATCGGAATAGTATAATTGTCGGAGACTTTAACTGCCCTAATATTAATTACGAGACTTTTACTGTAATGAGGAGGGTTTGAGACTTGTTGAGTTCATGGAAGATAATTTTTTACGACAGATGATTACCGAACCAACGCGCGGTGACAATATTTCAGACGTGGTGATGACGAACGGCGAAAATATAGTCGAAGGTTTAGAAGTAGGCGAGTGTTTAGGATGTAGTGATCATCAAATTCTTAGGTTTAAGCTATTGATAGAAAACACTAAGGATAGTAACGTAATAGAAGTCCCTGATTTTCGTAGGGCCAATTTTGATAGTTTTGCGGATAGGATGAGAGTAGTGGACTGGGATAACTTATTTATGGGTAATGACACAAATTTGCATTGGGAGGCGTTTAAAGAAAGTTTTATGAATATCGAAAGGGAGTTTATTCCTCGTATGCCCAAGCGCGCTAGAAATCATGGTAGGCCCAAGTGGTGGACTAGGGAAATAGGCGAGTTCATAAACGAGCGTAACGGAGCGTATAGACTTAATAAGCGCAATGGCACGGTAGCTAACTTTAATAGATATATCGAGCTTAGACGTCAGGTTTAAAGATCAGTTAGGAATGCTAAACGTAATTTAGAGATACTTATAGCTGCGGATAGTAAACATTATCCAAAAAAGTTTTTTGAATACGTCAATAATCGTAAGCCGATAAAAGATAACATAGGCCCTCTAGTGGACGTTAACGGCGCTTTGGCTTCCGACGCTCAGGCGATGGCGGGTATTTTCAATACTTTTTTTGCGACAGTTTTTACCGTAGAAGACGTAAATAATGTCCCCGACGTGAACGATATCGTTCCATTTAGTAGCGAGACTATTTTGGATGAAATAACTGGTTACGACGGTGAGATTGCGCATTATATCGATAGGCTAAAAGTTAGCAAGGCTCCTGGCCCTGACGCTCTTTATCCCAGACATTTGAAAGATTTGAAAGACGTTATCGTAGGCCCTTTAACGAAGATTTTTAATCAGTCACTGGAAACGGGGATTATTCCCGAAGACTTCAAATTAGATAACGTCACGCCCATTTTTAAAAAAGGCAACCGCGCAGTAGCTAGCAATTATAGGCCCATTAGCTCAACGTCAATTGTCGGTAAACTTTTGGAATCCGTAGTTAGGGATCGTATCATCGATCACTTAGAAAGTCGCGATTTGATTAATAGTAGTCAGCATGGGTTTCGACGCCATAGATCTTGTTTAACTAATTTGTTAGAATTTTATAACGAAATAGTGCGCCAATACGATGGGCATAGAGCGGCTGGCGTTATTTATTTAGATTTTAAAAATGCGCTCGATATAGTTCCGCAGAGAAGATTAATTGCGAAGGTCAAAGCGCACGGTATACGCAGTCAGGTAGCTAAATGGTTAGAGGAATGGCTTCGTGCCAGGAGACAGAGGGTCGTTCTTAATGGTAATGAATCGGGGTGGTTGGATGTAGGTAGCGGTGTCCCACAGGGTTCAATGTCAGGCCCATTGCTATTCGTAATTTACATTAACGACATAGATGTAGGATTGCCTAGTAACGTGTCAAAATTCGCGGACGATACTAAAGTAGGCGGTAAGGTTGTTAACGAGGACGATAGAAATAGGCTCCAAGACGATGTAAATAGGATTATGGAGTGGACGGATAAGTGGCAGATGCAATTTAACTAGACAAATGTAAAGTTTTGCATATAGGTTCTCGTAACAATAATTACACGTACACGATGGATGATAGGGAGTTAGCGAGCGTTGACGAGGAAGTAGATTTAGGCGTACGCGTATCTAAGGATTTAAAAGTGAGGAACCAGTGCCTGGAGTCTTGCGCAAAAGCTAATAAGATGTTTGGCTTCATAGCGCGTAATTTCGAATTTAAATCGAAGAATATTATATTGCCCCTTTACAAGTCCCTAGTCAGGCCTCATTTAGAATATGCCGTTCAGTTTTGGTGCCCGTATTTGCGTGAGGATATTGATAGGTTAGAAAGGGTTCAGCGTCGCGCCACGAAACTTATTCCGTCATTGCGCAACAAGTCTTACAAAAATATGATTAAAGAGTTAGACTTGCATTCACTCGAAACTAGGAGATTAAGGGGGGAGCTTATTGAAGTTTTCAAAATCGTTAATAACATCGATAACGTAAATTTTGACAAACTGTTCACTTTCGATAATAGCAATACTTGTAATGACGGATTTAAGTTGCGTGGCAGACTTTTCATTACTAACATCGCTAAAAATTTCTTTACTTTTAAAGTAATTAATGAATGGAATAATCTTCCCGCGTCAGTCGTGAACTCTACCAGCGTTAATGTGTTTAAGAACCGTTTAGATAGGCATTTTAAAAATATTAACGTTGTTTAAAATAAAAAAGACAATTAGCAACAGGAGCTCTGGGGGTGATGGTCGAGGATGAGTCTGTTGACGATTAATGCCAGCTTGTGACATGCCAGCGTGTGATATGCCAGCAATAAAATTATTAAAAAAAAATTAGACTAACACGAACGTAGATGTAGCTTGTAGCGTAAACTAACCCACTTTTTGTTATACTCTTTCTACTTTTTTTTCTTTTCTTATCCTCTCTTTACTTGCATGTCTGTAGTTTGCATGGTATGACAGTGTTTGAGTTAAGACTGTGTTTGCATGGTTTGTAAGCTTTCTTATTTTACTTCTTTTCATCTTTCACCCCTTTCCTATTCTCTTTGACTATTTTTCCGATTTGTCGGCAGTGGCCCGCGGATGATGATGGTGAGTCTTTCTTTCTCTTTTTCTGAATGAATGTTAACCCACGAATGATAGGTTTTGTTACTTACTTAACCCCTTATTCTCCTCTTTTAATCCCCTACTCTTTCCTTTCTCTCGGGCTAACCTTAGAGTGGATCTTAGGGCCTTTGTTAGCCTTAGCTTCTGTAGATCTGTAGATCCCATCTTCTCCCCCAAAGACCCTCTCTTAAGTTAGTATACCCCTTTGGGGGTGAGGCCGTCCCAATTTCTCCTCCAAAGAAGTCAGGTGGACTCCCCCAGCTTGCTGGGGTAGTTCCCCACCCCTCCCCATTTTGGGGTGGGGTGGCACCCTGGGGTTGGCACTGGTGGATCTTGCAATAAGGGGGGTTGGCACTGGGGTTGGCACTGGCACTCATTGCAACATTGCATCATTGCATTGCACTCTAACATGTTATGGTCATACTACTGTCGCTTCACGTCGCTTATTCGTTAAGCGACATTGGGCCTGATTGTAGTGCATGAGAGACCGTCTTCGGCGTAGGGATCCATGGTTCGGATCTCACATAAAGCTGCAGGTCCCCTCCGTCATATAACCTAGATTTCAATGGTAGATCTAGGCATTTCAGTAAGGAGGGTCTAATGAAAAAACGGGCATCCCTTAAATTTAAAAGGGCAGAGTACTAAAAAAATGTTCTTAAAACAGACCACCCATGAGCGAGTGTGAAATCAATTGTATTGTTTTATTAGATCAGTTTCATTCAAATGATACAAAATAAAAATCTAATTTGGGTACAACAGTTATCCTAGAAAATTTTTCAAACAATTACAGATTTCTTGCCAATTAAAAGAACTAACAGAATAAGATGAAGATAAAAATAGTGATATGGTTGCACCAGTACTAAGGGCACCTATGAAAACCACTGCAACTACAAATTTGGAAGTACTGTACAATGTATACAGATAAAGACTCAAAATAGAATTTTATAAAATAAAATAACCATGATCTATTTACAAAAGCAAAATTTGTTTTCAGAGGCATACAGATCATTCAAATAGAGTACTTGCACTTGAAAAAAGGGTACTTGCAAGAAATTGAGGGTGAGGTCCGGACGTCGCCGACCCCCACCACCCCCTCTAGATCTGCCCTTGGATGTCCCGAAGGAGGTTAAACAACCCATCAAACAACAACAGTCAACTATCTGCTGAACTAAAAACTATTAAGTGTAACATTTTTTGTAATTCCTCAAAATACAGTCTCTAATCAGAATAACTGAAACATACTTGTTAATACTGTGCTTAGTTCATCAGATCAGTTGAATAACATATCATACATTCCTTTTACTTGCGTTTCCATCAGCCATTTCTTTCGTTTTTTACAGTAAACTGGTACAGTTCCCACAAATGATGGCAATCATGTCGAAAACAGTTATATTTTATACATTTTATAAAATAATGACAATGTAAATTCAAATGATGTTTATTGACATTTGTTATTGCATTTCAAAATACAAATATAAAAATCTTTATTCAGAAAAGAATACATGTGACAGACTTTTACGATATTTGTCAATATTTTTCTGCACAATTTAAATATTTCATATTGCATTAATATATTCACAGTATTCTAAACTGAATATGCCGTTAAAAGCATGGAAACCACCCGGGAATCGAACCCGGGATCTTCCGATTGCCGGTCAGATATGATACCCATTACACCATGGGCCTCACTCGAACAAATGCCGTAATTCTCCTACATACGCGCAGAAACCAATGCCCCAAGGGGGCACCTCCCGCATGCCGTACATTATATACATTTTAACTGCAAACACGCAGTATAATTAACGTAAAGAACGACGCTTGTATAGGAGAATATCCCGCGCAAGAAGAAGAGAGAGAACGAAACAAAGGAGAATTACGGCATTTGTTCGAGTGAGGCCCATGGTGTAATGGTTATCATATCTGACCGGCAATCGGAAGATCCCGGGTTCGATTCCCGGTGGTTATCTCATTTTTTCATTTGTTTCGTTCTCTCTCCTCATCTTGCGCGGAATATTCTCCTATACAAGCGTCGTTCTTTACGTTATATATATATATATATATATATATATATATATTTCCTTTCAACCTTTCAAATGTTCCGCGCGATGATTCCTCATTTCACGAAGGTCAAGCTTGTCGCCCTCCTCAATATATATATATATATATATATATATATATATATATATATATATATATAATAGAATATGCAGGTAACGCGGGGTTATGTTCTGAGAGACCCTCGCGATATCGCGGTCCGCGGTACCCATTGTTAAAGATATTATAGGAAAAACACGTTACTTAAAATATTAGAATAATATTATGCTGCAGGATATTGACCTGTAAATAGAATTTTAAAATAATTAAATACATAAGAGACATATAAATTCTACAATGGACGTCACTCACTCACAGTTTCAAACTCTACGCTCGCACCTGCCTACTGTTGCAAGCATTTTGACCATTTAAATTAAAAAATTACCTTATTCGCGTCTTGGCCAATGGAACAACGTTTCGAATTATTTTTCGCTCAGCCATTCCTACGTAGTATGTATTTACGATCGGGTCGTTTAGAAATGTTTAGGAATTAGAAGTGAAGATTTGCCAAATAGAAGCACCTAGAGTCCTAGACCTAGGATAATCACCTTCGGCCTAGCCTAAGCTATGTGGTATGTAACAAACTTCATAATGACGTACGCTATCAACCCTTCAACATGGCGGCTACAAGTTCTTTTGGAATCGAGGAGCAAAAAGAACGTACTGATAAAACCTATAATGATATAAGAGTAGGGTTGCCAGATTTTTTGGTGGACAGACTGGAACACTAAATTTTTTTTTATTTGGATTTCACTATATTGATGCGTAATATATATATATATTATATATATATATATATATATATATATATATAATTAAAAAAATATACATTATAGTTGTAATAATAATAATATGGTTCGTGAATGTAAAATAGAAGCATTTGTTTAGGCAGTGAATATTTATGAAATATATTTGCTGATGGCGCCTTTGATAATTACGTCGACTGTTTGGCCAATGCGTTTTTTTAGTTGACTAAATAGTAAGCATCTTTTTCTGCTTTGTTTCAAAACGAGTTGATCATTGAGGCAGTTGATCAAATTTATATATTGCCTTGCCTATATTTAAAAATAGGCAATCGTGTAACTTTGCTCGACATCGTAAAATCCGTCTTAACAATATTCTTTTTTTATGTGATTTTTTTTTTGTGAAACCGGGACATTCGATGGTCCCGAAAGGTCTTTTCGGGACGCCGGGACAAGAGGCCGAAAACCGGGACATCTGGCAACCCTATATAAGAGAAGACTTTGCAATGCGTTTTAATAAAACACCTCCGACTGAGGCAAATTTACGTAAAGTGGAGTAAAAACATTCACAACCAAATGGCGCGCCCAGGGGATTTCCTGGTTGCCCAGAAACACCCCCTAAGATCCTAAATTAATTAATTATTATTATTATTATCCAGGTTGCCTGCTTCAGGTCAACACTCATTTGGAGTGTTCAGGTTATATTATGTATCAGGCCTACACAAATAAGTGTTTTCGAAAACCATGGACGTCACGAAGGTCCAATTAGGGAAACACCCCCTTCTAAAATCTTGGGCACGCCCCTGCAACCGGATCTGTTTTAGAGGCCAAACGATGTGGGAGACCGCAGAAATATAGGGACGTTAGTGCTCGTTTAGAGGAGTCAGTTCTTCAATCACCCAAGAAATCAACTAAGAAACGATCTGCTTGCTGAATTTAGTATTCCAAAAACTTCCATGCGACGTTTGGTAAAGAAGGAAGGCTACCATAGGTCCGTATTTATCAATGAATTATCTGATTATGATATGAACATACAGCAGTAGTTATGTCAAATTATATTGCATGAATTTTCAACCTTAGTTTAAACATTATGTTCACTGACGAATGTGCCGTATATCTTAGTACCAAGTCTCGGATGTTTATTTCTGGGCAAAAGAAAATCCCCATTTCTTTGAAGAAATAGCACAACTCCTTCCCCATGTTATAATGTGGGCTGGTGTAACCTATGAACTGATTGTTGGTCCATATTTTTGCGATGCGAGTGTGACTGGTCAGAGTTATCTGGAGATGTTGTCTCTTTGATTAATTCCCGAACTTGAGAAAATGAGCCTTGTAAATAGTGTTATTTTACAACATGCAGGTACACCAGCCCATTATTAACGTGCGTAATTTCCTCAACAACCAATTTCCACTGTGGATTGGGCTCGGAGGATCTCTCAACTGGCCTCCCAGAAGTCCCGACCTCACAACTTGTAATAATTAGTTGTGATCTTTTTTGAAGAACAAACTTAGCCACATCCGCATGCACTCTGTTGAAGAGTTAAAAATGGAAATTCTTCGCATATTCTCAGCCATTACGCCAAAAATGCTTCGAAAAGCTTCACGGCGCACTTAGCGTTGAATGCAATTACACGTTGATCACTACGGTATCCATACAGACCAATTGGACGTATAAGCAGCAAGATATCTTTTTATTTAATTTCATTTGTATTGTTCTTTTCTTGTTTTTTATTTAAATAAAATGTTTCAAAAGTTAAAGCTCATTCTTTTATCAACCATTCTATACGACCCGATCGCGACTTTTGGCCATCCCTGTGTGTATGTGTATATATATATATATATATATATATATATAAAGTACATATTCACTAAACATGACATCTAAGTATATTAAATTTGATAAAAAAGTATGGGATCAAATGTAGAATTCGGACCCCAGCCTTCTTTAGTTAGCTTTATAAGGCTAACTAACGAAAATATCACGACCTAACCTAACCAATCATTAGGTTAACTGTACGCCCTTGACGATTGGTTAGGTTAGGTCATGATATTTTCGTTAGTTAGCCTTATAAAGCTAACTAAAGAAGGCTGGGGTCCGAATTCTACATTTGATCCAAAGTATGTAACTGAATATAAATTAATTTTAATAATTCAAGAATTTTATCATCATAAAATTTTTTTCAACTTTCACATTCAATCAGAAAACAAATTTTATTCTGAAAATGCCGAAAGCAAAACAAAGCACAGGATCGAAAAAGGTTTGTACATTTTATGGTTATCGTTTTTTTATTTTATTTTAGAAGATTCTTTAACTAGGTAGTTTCTGTGTGTGTTTGTGTGTTTATACTAGAATTTGGTACCTTTTGGCCTAACCTAGTCGTTTAGGGGGGGCCCTTCCCAGTCACCCACAAAGGCGGGGCGGGTGTGTTACTAAATTCTTCCCTGGCTCTCCCTTAATTTGTATCCTAAATTTGGTGCAGATTACCATTGTCGTTTTGGCGTACCCTAGCTGTTTATGGGCTCCCCCTCCCAGTTACCTCCAGGGGCGGGGCTAGGAGGGGCAGGTATATTACTAAAACTTTCCCTGGTTCAGCCTTAATATTTATACCAAATTTCGTGCAGCAGATTACCCTAGCCGTTTAGGCGTGTATAAATGAACAGAGAACAGACATCATCATCATCATCATCTACATAATAATATATATATATATATATATATATATATATATATATATTCAAACCAAAATAATTCCCAAAGCCGTTAACATAATGTGACACTTGGGCCAGTCAAGGTTGGTCGCATACAAACAGGGTAGGTACTTCATGGTGGGACGCACATAGACTTCAAATCCAAAGATGTGAACATGAACGGTCCTTCGATGGGGTAATGCTTTCATCTACATTCTCACCTCATTTATTGAGAAATTGAGAAAGTTTAGCCTCTGAATTTCTGTGAACATTGAATCATCTATAAATATTTAGAATTAAATGTGGACCCGATTAGGAAACAAGTGAAGTTATATCGAATTCAACAAAAGTGAAGTATGAAAAATGTATCAACTTCAATTAATGAATATTATTTTCAAACACTCAATAATGGCTCAGAAATTTTATTGGAAAATGCGTTACATAAAAATCTTATAATATTATGAAATGAAAATGGTAAACCTATATAAAGTACAATTTTCTTGGTTCACTTTTCAACAAAATGTTTTGTTAACCAGCGAATTAATTTCTGTTTATTTATTTATTATTCTACGAGTATTTATACATTAGCCCTTATTTTATGATTTAATGGCAGAACTGAGTTATTTGACAGATCTTTCTGGACAGTACACAACATACAGATTATTTACAGAAAGGGAAAACAGACATAAACGGTGGTAAAATTAAATACAAATGTGTTGGTTGTTGGCATGGCATACTACGTATATGATATGCGATAATGCATTTATATGGTATGTATAATTTGATGACTAGCATCATACCAAAGAAATTTATGGCCTTCAACGAGTGCGCTGCACGGGGTATGTAGTCTGCAAAATGGTTGATCTCCAGTATGCGAGCCTGTAAACCTGCATATTTGCCAGACATATTGGCGGCATTGTCATAACTCTGGCGAATACAATCATCGATACCGAGACTGAGTTCGGCTAAAGTGTTCAGCACATACTTTCGTACGCCTCCTCCCGAATGGCTAAGAACGAGGAAAATCTTCAGAAATCGCTCTACAAATTCCCCGCTCAAACTCATGTACCTCATAGTGAAAGTAAGTTGATTTGTGTGATTTACAGCTGGAGTGGAATTCACAAAAATCGAAAAGTACTTGGCTGTTTGCATTTCAACACACACAGTGTTCACAACTTGCTGACCTATAAGCTGGGTTAGCTCATCACAAATTGAAGAGGACACGTAGCTTGCCTTTCCACGACAAGGATTTCCGTGTGTTGCAGTGTGTTCAGCAAGAAATGGGTGACACTGAACTAAGAATTCCAGAATTCCAAGAAAATTTTCATTATGTGACGAACCGATAATCTTGTCGTCTTCTCTAAAAGACAAACTACGCTGTACTGAAAAACTGTATCGGTGAAACAACTATACAGTAGACGTATACGTATAGGTACACTGGACACTGCCTTATTTAAACATTCCGACACACTAGCTTCTACCAACTATCCGAGAAAAATTAAGTGTGTCGATACAGTAACGTCATTCTCGACATACTGATAACCTTTTAAAAAAAGACAAAAATGTAATGTTCCCCTTGCTGAAAAGATTGATCGTACCAAAACGGAAATATTGTGCCCTTCTTCCACAAAATAATGTTTAAGAGAGACTTGTTTCGATATGCAAATTTTCCAGGGAACCACTCATTCTGGCAAAAGGCGGAACCCTTTCTGAGGAAGCAGAAAATTAACTGCGCTTTATTTTTGCACTAAAGTTTTTGGCCACAGTCTGGGTCTCGAAGATCTTCAGACACAATGTAGGGTTCCTTTCTCTCCGCTTCTTCCTCTCTCAGATCTGCACTTTCTTCTCTTGATAGTTTTTCTACTGTCTCTGACTCAATATCTTCATGCAGTTCTTGCTCTTGTTGTCCTTCATCCTCTTTCCGAAGAAAAACTTTGTCAATTCTCGTTAACTTTTTTAGTGACTCATCTCTTTCTTGTTGCAATTTCCGCTCTCTAGCTCCACTCATGCGGTGACTGTGACCGGACATGACCACTTCTGTCGCGTTGCGTGTAAGTGAAAACAAACCGAGTCTATTAATTAAAATTACGATTTGAATAATATAATTCGAGAAGTACTCTGCAATTTAACTCTGAGTTTAAAGTAACCAGTAACACTTCTTATCTTCCACACGGATCAATAAAATGAAAGAAAAAAAGGCACGTAAACCATTTGTTCCAAAACTTATCTTTTTAGGCATTTTTTAATGTCTCGATTGGAAGGCAGATGTACGATAACGTTTCATTATTCACGCGGTTGAGTTGCTCAACACACTCTTCTGGCTTTATATTGCAATGCTTTTAATTGTTGTTTGCTTGCAAAAAAAATGAATAGGAAATACAGAGAGGGAGCAAGTGACCCCCTTTTGCTCCTTGCAGATCCCCATATATATATATATATATATATATATATATATAGCGGGCAGACGAAGAAATTCCTTTCCCCGCCATTCTCAAACATCATGGAATCAAAACAAAGGCTACACACGTGGGCATGAAACTGGCCCACACGGGAAACAAAGATTCTGTAGTATTTCCCGAAGCGACCACCAGAGGACGTCACCAAGACCTATAAAATGCAGATTCTTCCTCAAATCATTCTCACTCCTCACTTGCCATTTTCTTGTTTTGGTCGTCACGTCTCACTCTCAGCACCTTCGTCAGTAGCACCACTCGTCAAGCCACCCGCTCTCCGGCGAAGGCCGGAGAGCGGCCTGCTGCTCTTCCAAGGCTCTGGTCGAGCCTACACGAAGTCTATCATCAAGTAAGGCTCTCACTCCGCTCCTTACTCCTCCTCGTCAGGGACGGACTGGGACTCAAAAGCGGCCCTGGACTTTCACCCAGACCGGCCCACACAATACGCGCGCGTGCGCCCTCCCTCCTCCCCAACACCACCACCACCACCCTTAGGGCCACAAAATAGTGAAAATACCGTCACTCAAACTCAATTATTGGACATTTATTTTTATTATATTGACACACACTGTTAATATAGTAGAGCCGCTATTATAGACAACACAGTAAAACAGAAAATAGAGACGTCAGAAATTGACATAGTCATACACTATGTCAGTAATTACATGGAAAGCAAAAAGCCTATCTACCAAAGAGAAAAATATGTATTATTCTAATGTGTCAGCAGTTTTCTCTGCAGCTCACTCCTCTCTGCAACTCTGTTTATTATCACATCTGTACCCAAGGCCATTAAGATGTCCCAGACCCGTAACTAGCTAATTTTGCACCCGAGGCAAGATCATAAAATTGCGCTCCCCTATACTTGCGACCCCCTATAAAATTGCGCCCCCCTATTCCTATAACACTACATGATCCTCTAAGTGGTAAATTGTTTTTGGCACAAAACATCACAGCATCAAGAACTATTTTCAGAATATCTCCATTTTTGTTTATCAGTTTCAATAGCTTTCTGTAGTGCATCATCGATGCATTGTCCGCACAATAGTCTTTTTTTGTAGGGATTTCCATTTACAGAAATTTTCACGATGAGTTGAATTTTCATGTTCTACAATACGGTTTAAATTTTTCCAGTCATTAAATCCTGTTTTCTGATTTGCAATATTCGGTTTGGAAAAGCGCTGATCGAATAATATGCATGGAAAACAGAAAATAAAGTACTGAAAAGTACTGAAAATTTATAGAAATGCGCCCTTTCCCTAATGGCATGGCGTGCTTGGGATAGTAGATACATCTTTTATATAGTTTTTCTGCGCCCCCCAGCCCCCCAGCGAGTGAGGCACTTGCCTCGGGTGCGCAAAGCTGAGGGGCGCAGAAAAACTATATAAAAGATGTATCTACTATCCCAAACACGCCATGCCATTAGGGAAAGGGCGCATTTCTATAAATTTTCAGTACTTTTTAGTACTTTATTTTGTTTTCCATGCGGCGCTAGGAAAATTCCCAATGGGAAAATTGCCATTGGGATAACTGCCAAAATGGGAAAACTGCCCGTCAGAAAATTGCCAGATGGAAAATTACCAACTGAAATAATGGAAAATTCCATTGGAAGAAGTTGCCATTGGCATAATTGCTAGGAGAAATAATTTATGAATAACCTTTCGGATTAAGTACAAGGTAAAACTTAATTTGAGGATTGAAAAAAAGGCTTTAAAATTTAAAAATTATTAAAATTACACTAAACTTTATTATAAAAATAGTAAATTAATAGTAAATTAATAGTAAATTAATAGTAAATGAATCACCTCGTTCGTGTTGGATTCTCTTTGTTTTCGCCAAACTTTCTTCATTTTTTAAGAAGTTAATTAGCTTCCAGATATTAGGGTGCGAATTACTCACTGTTTTGTTTAAGATGTTATGGAAAGCTTCAATACTGTTGTTGGTACGAGGCAACGAATTCTCCAATCGGGAGTAAACATTCCAGGTAGGAATTGGGAACATGGGAGTGTCTCTTCTTCTATTAAGACGCGTTCCTCTTTCAATTCCAATATAAGTAAATTCAAACTATGAAATAAATTCTTGTGGAATATCTACATCTCCAGAAAGCTCCTCAAAAACATCAATAACATCTTAGCATGGGACAAAGGCGAGAGCTGAAAAATACCGCATCTTCAAACAAAATTCACCGTCGTTGTGGTATTGTTGTCGTAATCCCAAGTCAACAATTTTTCTGTACAAAGACTGGCAGAAATGGAAGAAGCAACCATTATGGTGAGCATGTGGAAACGCACTTATAATTCCGTTGATGGACGCTTTTTCAAAATCACTCATAATGTTCTCAGGGTCATCATGAACTAATTCTTTAATTTGGGCGTAAAAATTTCTGTAAGTAACTTCAGTCTTGTTGGGTAAGAGTGCAAAGACACGGGGAATGCTGAAATTTTCCATTTGTATGTGAATTGTTAGAAGTTGATAATACATTTCTGGAGCCACTTTAAAAGTGCCATCGACCGCCCAGTTTTTGTACCTTTTTAGATCATGTAAATCATCGTCTGTCGCAAAAATTAACATTCGATTTGCATCATCGATCCCAGAGTCGTATTGAAGAAATTTTTCGCCTGAATCAAGCTTTTGAAATTCACTCGGTATAATATAACCTGTCCTTCCGGATGGAACAGATGGGAAGTTGCGCGCTTGTTGTCTCCAGTTACGAACATTTCTGCTCATGTGATTCACATTTGTTAGTTGAGAAAGAGCATATTCATCCAGCGATGAATTACATTCAGAAATCAATGAACGACTCGATTGATGGGATACTGCAGCTTTAGCTTTCAATATTCCATGAACTTTTTTGGCATCAACTCTGTCTTTGCTTGCTGAATGGTTATGCTCATTCACTGATTTTATCACTTCATAATTGTGCGTAATTGACTTTGTGTGTAATCTTGCTTTGCAGCTCTTTTGTTTTCTTGCAATACATTCCCAATATATTACTGTACCACTTTTGTTACAACCATTTTGGTGGTACATATACTGTAGTTCATCTACAGCTATGTCTCGACCACGTTCACTCTTAATTATAGACACCATCTTGGGTAAAAATATTTGCGACCATTTGACACTGATGAGAAGAGTGAAATGAATCCTGAGACTCGAAAATTCAGCTTTTTATACAAACGCGGCCGCAGGTTTATTCCAGAATTTTCCGCCTGGCAATTACTATCTATTTTTTTAATAAAGTTTAGTGTAATTTTAATAATTTTTAAATTTTAAAGCCTTTTTTTTTCAATCCTCAAATTAAGTTTTATCTTGTACTTAATCCGAAAGGTTATTCATAAATTATTTCTCCTAGCAATTATGCCAATGGCAACTTCTTCCAATGAATTTTCCCTTATTTCAGTTGGTAATTTTCCGCCTGGCAATTTTCTGACGGGCAGTTTTCCCATTTTGGCAGTTATCACAATGGCAATTTTCCCACTGGCAATTTTCCCATTGGGAATTTTCCGCGCACGGGCACGGAGATGTCTTTCTCAGTTGCCATCAGCATAAACGCCTCTAGGTGCTCCTGGGAGAGAGTGCTCCTGAGTCGACTTTTGATGTACTTCAGGGTTGAGAAACTTCTCTCACAGTCCACCTGGATGATTGACAGGGTGAGCAGGAACTTGTATTCAAGGCCTATGATGTGGTAAGCATCTGTCAACAAGTTGTACCTCCGGATTATCTGGTAACAACATATTGCACATTCTTTACAAGAGGAACACCTTTTATTCCTCCTCTCCACTTCGTCTTCCTTTCCATCAGCCTCAGGTCCGTCCTCAGGTGTCTCACTGACTATTCTGATAGTGTATTCCTCCAGTGCTGATAAAGCGTACCATGGGTGAGGAAACGGCGCTGGAGGCTCTCTGAGACTGTGTCCATTATTTGATTGTGGACTTCAACTTTGTAGGTCCTCTCTGCATCTGTCAACGTCTCATCATGAGCCATCTCACCAGGCATGATTTTCTTTTTTCTTGGCCTTTTCTGTGGCAGGGTGACCTCCACTTCCAGCTCTGTCTCCTCTTCCTGCTCCTGCAGTTTGTCATTCGCCCACTGAACAAATGTGTCTGCAGCTTGCTTGATGGCGTCGAAATCTCTTGCCATCCCTTTGAGACTATCTTGTGTTCCAACAACCATTCTGTGGGCAAAGAGAATGTCCGTGCCACTCGTCTGCAAGTATTTGGAGAGCGGAACCGTGTGCTCAAATATGCGAAGAAATATTTGAGCGGTCAGTATGGTCTCGTATTTGAGTAGTGCTTCAATGAATGCTCTTGCCTTGACACGTACGGTGGTCTTGATATTTGCCTGGCCTTGTATTACAGCTAGTGTAAGCAGTACGTCGGTGTACAGAGCATTGTCTGGGTTACCAAAGAATCCAAAGACCTTCTTCAGCGCAGCATCCTTTGCCCACCAGCGGGTTTCTCCGATTGGAGAGAGGCGTTGGTGGCGAGTGTTGTGGCTCTCCCTTTCCCATACATTCATCCTCTGGTAGGAGTCTCGGATGAACACGACGATGTTATTCAGTAAAGAGAACAGTGAGGCACTTACTATAACCACTCCTGATGTGTCAGCCAACACTAAGTTCAGAACGTGTGCATAACACCATACGTGTATTTGGTTGGGAGAGTGTGTGGAGAGTAGGGCAGAGAAACCTTTATACTGGCCGTGCATATTAGAGGCTCCATCTGTAGCATTGCCGATACATTTGCTGATGTCCAGTTTGAGTTTCTGAATAACTTCCGTCAGCAACTGAACCAAGTACTCTCCAGTGGATGCGGCCTCACAGTTCACAACCGCAACGAGTCTCTCATGTATGATATTTGTGACATATCTGATAATGACTGCACACTGATCACGAGAAGTTATGTCCTGGGTTGTGTCGATCTGGACTGAGAACATTCCAGCTTCCTCAACTTCACTAGAGATGGATTCTTGGATAATGTCCCGAATTATGTTTATAACAGTATTGATTGTATTTTTAGAGAGAAAAGTGATGAAAGAACTTCTGCCTCTTGCCCCAGACTGATGCAGTCTGTTTGTCTGTTTGTTTGTTCTCTATTGAAATGAATATGGCTGCACCAAATAGTGTTTAAGGTAGTGAATCAGATATAACTTTTCACGGGGAATCTAATAGTGTGCACAGTAGGTAGGTACAGTAGGTAGGTAGGTAGGTACAGTAGGTAGGTACAGTAGGTAGGTAGGTAGGTAGGTAGGTAGGTACAGTAGGTAGGTACAGTAGGTAGGTAGACTAGACAGTAGGTAGGTAGGTAAGTAGGTACAGTAGGTAGGTACAGTAGGTAGGTAGACTAGACAGTTTTATTTAGTAAATGGGTAGGTACAGTAGGTAGGTACAGTAGGTAGGTAGACTAGACAGTTTTATTTAGTAAATGGGTAGGTACAGTAGGTAGGTACAGTAGGTAGGTAGGTAGGTACAGTAGGTAGGTACAGTAGGTAGGTAGGTAGGTAGGTACAGTAGGTAGGTACAGTAGGTAGGTAGATACATTAAAATCTTGTTTAGTTTTGAATGACGGCATAAAGTCACGGGATTTAAGTGGAATCTAATGGTGTGCATAAAAGTTTCAAAATTTTCGAGAACTTTTTAAAATATAAGGTTAAGGAATAAGTTTTTTCATTTTAACACAAAAAAGCTTAAAATCATTATTTTCGAAAACTTTTTAAAATATAAGGTTAAGGAATAAGTTTTTGCATTTTGACACAAAAAAAGCTTAAAATCATTATTTTCGAGAACTTTTTAAAATATAAGTTTAAGGAATAAGTTTTTGCATTTTGACATTTGAGTGTGACTTTTGCTATGGGTGACAATGGCCCAAAAAAGTTGGAACACCTCGCAATCTTTATGTTTTGACACTGTAGGTAGGTAGGTACAGTAGGTAGGTACAGTAGGTAGGTAGGTAGGTAGGTACAGTAGGTAGGTACAGTAGGTAGGTAGACTAGACAGTAGGTAGGTAGGTAGGTAGGTACAGTAGGTAGGTACAGTAGGTAGGTAGACTAGACAGTTTTATTTAGTAAATGATACATTAAAATCTTGTTTAGTTTTGAATGACGGCATAAAGTCACGGGATTTAAGTACTGCTCTAATGTAACTATCTTTTGAATCCTTTCCATACACTGCCCCAGACGCTTCAGTTACCACCCTAACACAGCGTTCTACACCTTGGGAGTGACATGGTATCCGGACAACAAGGGGCTCTTCAGTGATCTTATCGAGTTGTTCGACAGAGAACTGCTTCGTGAGTGGTGGTTCCATTGTGCACTCCCTCCACTGGTGGAAGTAAATCTTTCAAATTCTGAGCACTTTGTTTGATCTTTGGTGGCCGAAATTCTCTGACTTGCTGTTGAGCAGGTTTGGGAGATCGTCGAATGGTCTCTATATATATAAAAGAGGAAGTTTGTTTGTTTGTCTGTTTGTTTGTTCTCTATTGAAATGAATATGGCTGCACCATATAGTGTTTAAGGTAGTGAATCAGATATAACTTTTCACGGGGAATCTAATGGTGTGCATAAAAGTTTCAAAATTTTCGAGAACTTTTTAAAATATAAGGTTAAGGAATAAGTTTTTTCATTTTAACACAAAAAAGCTTAAAATCATTATTTTCGAAAACTTTTTAAAATATAAGTTTAAGGAATAAGTTTTTGCATTTTGACATTTGAGTGTGACTTTTGCTATGGGTGACAATGGCCCAAAAAAGTTGGAACACCTCGCAATCTTTGTTTTGACACCCAATGGAAAAACACGTAACATTGTTTACACTGAAGTGCTACAAAATGTCTGATGTTTTCAAGGAATAAAAACAATTACCAAAACTTTGTGTTTATGTGTTCATTTAGTTTTGTTCATCTTTTTACCTTATTTTGACACACCCTTACATCCCGGGCAACGCCGGGTATCTCTGCTAGTACTATAATAAGAGAGCTGTCCGTCTGTCCGTCTGTCTGTCCGTCTGTTTGTCCGTCTGTCCGTCACACTTTCAGAAATTGTGAGAAAAAAATTCAGAAATTGTAAAAAAAATTCAGAAATTGTATTACGGCAATGTGAAGCTCAAGATTTTCATGACTGTGTTCTTTTCTGTAGTTTAGCAATGGGGGAAGGGTGGGGGTGTGGGTAATGGGGGATGGGTGGGGTAATGGGGAGGGGTGGGGGTAATGGGGGAGGGGGTTAGCCCCCAAGTTGTATGAATGGGGGTGAGGAGGTTTTGGGAGATACCAGATTCAGAAATGTTGACACAATGTGAAGCTCAAAATTTTCACGGCTGGGTTCTTTTTTTGTAGTTTAGCCTGTCTAACCGTCAGCGAAGCGGCGGGAACTGTACTAGTTTTATATAATAATTAAATTTATTTTATTTTGTGTTATTATTTAAAAATATTATTGACTTTGTTATAGACAACTAGACAAGCTATGCACTCTTATTTTATTAAATCATCAAATGCTACAGATTCAAAGAAAAAATACAGGGTGTCCGTAAATGTTTACCCTGAAAACAGTATGCTCTCATGTTTTAATGACGAATCTTACATCCGTTTTCTTTTTACAGGTGATCCCGTACACGCATAGAGTTTCTGTGCTGGTGTGTTTCGTCTACCGCATTCGCCGCTAGGAGCGCTGTAGTAGCTGTTCAGTTAAGATGGCGTCTGTGACAGAGAAGGCACAATGTGTTGTGTGGCTTGCAGAAACAAAATCTCCTGTCAGTGTTCAGCGAAGGTTCAGAACAAAGTATGGAAAGAATCCACCTGATGTGAAGTTAATTAAGTCGTGGATGAAAAAATTCTTGGAAACTGGAAACGTGGAAAAGGGAAAGAGCAGTGGTAGACCATCAGTTTCCGATGGGACGGTGGAAAACATTCAAACTGCTTTCACACGGTCACCAAGGAAATCGGTGAGACAAGTTTCATGCCAACTAAAGATACCGAAGTCTACGGTGCACAAGGTGGTGTTACACAAACGTTTGAAGTTACACGCCTACAAGGTACAAATTGTTCAAGAACTGAAGCCTGATGACTGTCCAAAACGTGAGCAATTCTCTATTGACATTTTGAACAGCATTGACGAGGATAATGACTTCTTGTTACGTGTCTGCTTTTCAGACGAGGCTACGTTTCATCTTAGTGGTAGAGTCAACAGACACAATGTGCGTATTTGGGGATCGGAAAACCCACGTGCCGTAAGGGAGCATATTCGGGGCAGTCCAAAGATCAGTCTGGTGTGGACTAATGCATGACCAGATAATTGGTCCTTTCTTCTTCGCTGAGAACACTGTTTCCGCAACTGTGTACCTGGATATGCTCACCAATTACACCATCCCCCAGCTGCAGGACAGGCAGCCAACTGTCATCTTCCAAGATGGGGCACCCCCTCATTGGGCGCATGTCGTTCGTGAAACTCTCGACGCAACATTTCCAAATCGATGGATTGGCAGGGAGGGGCCAATCCCATGGCCCCCAAGATCACCAGACATTATCCCGCTAGATTTCTTTCTCTGGGGTCATGTTAAAGATTTGGTTTATGCAACAGTTGTTCCAGATATCAGGACATTGCGAGAACGCATTACGGATGCAATTGCAACAGTTAACCCACAAATGTTGGAAAATGTGTGGCGTGAGTGTGAATACCGTTTAGACATTTTACGTGCCACTAGGGGTGCACATGTGGAAGCTTATTAAGTTCATTAACTATGTATCAAAACTTTGTATGCTTATCTACTTATGATTAAAACTGTGGTTGAATACGAGTGTTTATTTAAAAGTTATAGCATGCCTTAATCAGGGCAATCATTTATGGACACCCTGTACATATAGCTCCAATTTATTACACTATCAAATACATTG
Organism: Bathynomus jamesi; assembly: GCA_023014485.1. Taxonomy (NCBI): domain Eukaryota; kingdom Metazoa; phylum Arthropoda; class Malacostraca; order Isopoda; family Cirolanidae; genus Bathynomus; species Bathynomus jamesi. The sequence goes on from JAJOZX010002220.1 coordinate 500,037, forward strand.
GCCCACTAAAAATTCAAATGTTGAAGATGTATAAGCATTATTTTTTAACTGAGATACATAATAAAAATATTCCAAATAACACTATCCAGTCTGGATTTCAGCATTTATCATGAAAATCCAATTCTAGCTGTGGATAGTAAAATAGTAAATCTGGTGCATCCCTAGTCAGATTTGAACAAAGCATGTCAAATACTACTAGAAAGATGTATTTTGGAGTTTGTAATGAGCTAGTTATATTAGCAAATATAACTAGCAAAGTAGCAATAGCAAATATAACAGCAAAAATAAACAGTTTGGAAGCCATTAGCATTACCAGGAATATTATACAGATCAAGTATAGTGGATTATAATGAAAAGAGATAGTAAAACTCCAATGAATAGAAATCGGTATATAAAACCATCCTTACTGGTTCAGATGCAAAATTTTCCTTGCACTAGGCTCGCACTCAGCTATGCTGTCCTCTTCCACAATTTCATCTGTATGGAATTCTGCAGGAGCAGCAGCACCACCTGCCCTGACTTTACTTGTGCTACTTAGCTCGGCATGGGCATGGCCAGCAGCACTACTACTACTACTACTACTACTAAACAAGTCAGTTAATTTTCGACATTTGGCTGCATCAGCTTCAAGCGATTTTGCTTTCTTATCTCTTAATTTTTCGACACCACCTTTGCGTTTTTGACTGTGTTGACTTGGCATTTTTGAAACTGTCCCTATTCATTGCGATACTTCAGTTGTTTATGTCATCAAAAAACACAACACTATTTGGACACTTTTAAGTTTTATATCAGTGATTAGCTAAACAATATATTGAAGTAAAACTGTAAAAGATACATTAATTGATAAACATAGCTTGTAAACAGCAATATCTGAATTAACATCTAGGCATAGCGGACCGAGCAACACCACCAGTCCACTGTCCATAGGGTTGCCAGGTTTAGAAAAAAATTATCCTAGATGCAATTCAAAATTATCCTAGTATTACGCAGGAATATAACACGTATAAATACCATTCGGATCATTCTTTTTTCCAACTTATTATTTGTTTACATCAATGGGGTGGAACAGGCTGCAGCGGCTGCGCAGACGGAGGAATGGGGAGATGGGAGATCATTTACTTTTCTTTTTTTGGCTATATTTTTCGTGTTACCCTCACTGGCCCACAGATCGACCGGCCCACCGGGAATTCTCCCGGTGCTCCAGATGGCCAGTCCGCTATTGCTCCTCGTGAATCTCTTCTTTCACATAGCGCCGTTCGACCTGTCCCTCAAGCAACACCTTAACAATACACGAAGCGAATCAACACTTGAGGCGACCTACAATTTCATCCCGCTGGAAGCAAACATCATTCTACCGGCGTCATCCTTCTGGCCATGGCTTCACTCATCCTTCACCACAATTCGATCGGCGCCCGTTCAACAAGTATCTCAACAGGCCTTCAACACATCTTCCTTCACGGAGGCCCTCAACACGTCTTCAGAGTTTATCCAGCGTCGCGGTAAGCCTCTTATCGGCCCTCACTCGGCCTACAGTGTCTTGTTACGCCGTGCTTCCACAAGCTCTGCCTAATCGCGTAGGCCCTAAAAAGTGTCTTCAATACCGTTCAAACTAACTCTCCCGTAAAGACTGCAGTAGGGCTATTTCAAGTGTCGTACCAATATCGTAGTTTTGTATCACCCTGTTAGTGTGATCACTCGTATAATTTACTTATCGTGCATCCTCTTGTTTATGTGCTCTTTTATGCATTTCATTCTTGACCGCCTTATCTATTTACTGTACCAACCGTACGTGCATTATTTCAGTTGTCAATAGGCTTTCATTATTTATTCTGTGTTCCATTTGGCATATCTCATTAGCCTATCTAAATTAGTGTATTCCTTAACAATTAGTCTGTATAACCATTCCGTATTTGCTAATACTCAGTCATCTTTAGCATAATATAAATGTCGTTATATAATTGTTAATCATTATAAATACCTTTATTGAACTGTTAATCGCTGTGAACAAATAACTGATTTATCTTCCTAATTAAACACAAAACAACAAAAGTAATTTCTCTCTCCTTATTAAATATTGTTTGTTTGGCTGTAGGCCAAGCTGGTGACCCCTAATTATTCATTTCAATATCATCATTCATAAATTATAGAAAGCCTACTTTCTTAGCCACATCAAATCGGTGATTCGTAGACCACTATAAGTTGGTGATCCTGGAGTGACTATAAATTGGTGACTCCAGCCTTATCATTAACCATCAATCATTGCCAATCAATTAATCATTATCATTATTATAGTACCAACTTTACGCTATAAACCGGTAACATCAAATTGGTTAAGACCAAATGTGTCTGCAGCTTGCTTGATGGCGTCGAAATCTCTTGCCATCCCTTTGAGAGTTATAATGTATTTAAAAATCTTTTAGAAGTAATTTTTATCTAGAATATCATTAAGAAGGACTACAGTAATCCCTCGCTTTACGGAAACATTACCCCAGCTAACAATTTCACGTAGATACAACGTTGTCACAACATTGCATTTTAGTAAGAAGTACGGAGCACTGCGACCTAGATACATAAATTTGTGTGGTCTCACTTACGTCTTCATAACGTTGTGATATTACTTAGACTTTATGTAGATACGACGTTGTCCCAACGTTGAGAGTTAGTAAGGATTATATTGCAATATGACGTAAATTTGTGTCCTAGTTACATCATTATAATCAGGGGCGGCTCGTCGGTAGGCACTGCGGAACTGCAGCACCCCCATGATCTTATGATCTTTATATTTAAATATTTAAAATAGCCTCTCTGATTGTTTTTTCAATGAACTTTGAGCTTTTAAATCAGATTATATCCTTTTTTCCTTAAACTACTTTAATGCCGAACGAATGAATCACGAAAGTAGCTTCAGCCTTCCCGTGGAACTGCGTACTTAACAGTTCCAGATTTTGTTCGAAACGCTTGAAACCTCGGTGGCGGACGTACGAAGAGCGAGTCAGAATCGCGGGTTTAAGAGGATCCAAAGCACTGTGGACAGAGCAGTGCCGATTTGTTTGTTTGACGTGGTAGTTGTGTTGCTGTATCGTTTGCTAATTCGAAATTTAATTTCTGAATTGCATTTATCAATGATTCGTTATCATTTATTTTTTGTCGTGAGATTGAAGTTAATTATATAATAATTGGATTATTTACAATATATAGCTTTCATTTCTTAGAATATTTTTTCGCTCAGAATAAAAACAGAAGAATGGAATTTGTTTATAAATAAAATTTTTGGCAAATTCGAAATTACCCGTTAAGCGTAAGTACCCTATAATTGATTTTATGATACTATTTTACTTATTTTTATGACTGAGTAGTGAGTAGTTATCTATTTATCTATTCGACTTTCTCTCTCTCTCATATATATATATATATATAATCGACACAATTGTTCGCAATTTCTGAGGCAGCACCCCCATAACTGAAAGTCACGAGCCGCCACTGATTATAATTCAAACTTTTCATTGTGTAGCCCTCACCCTTTTGTACATATATACAAACACACAAATTATGTTTTCAAATTTTTATTTCAGTTTGGTACACCATCATTCTGACAGTTTATATAGTCTGATATAATGTACAGTACAAGTTCTCATAGCTGCAAACAGTTTAGTCATCTTGGTCAGACTGTTCTGACTCCAGATCATCCCGATACACCACTGGTCTGGAACTGTTTCTCTTAGAGCCGGGCTCCTATAAACAAGTAAATATTTATAAGAAATAGAGACAAAACATAAAAGCAGCAAAAGACTTTTTAGGACACTAACTAGCAACCCTTAGGGCTGTTTCACTTAAAAATACATGGGGGTTTTGGGACTGATGCAAAATTAAATTGTGGGGAGTACGGGGGTTAGAAAAAAATCAATTAAAGGGGAGGGAGGGTTTACACCAGGGGAATGTAAAATAATACATGCCATTCTCAAAATTAAATTCAGATGGGGAATACAAAGAAGTCTCAAAAAGGTTTTCAGGTCAAACTCCCTATTACATGTTTAAATGAAACAGCCAATACATAGACAATTTGCATGCCAACGGCGACTGCGGTTCTTGTAATGTAGTCTAAGCTAAATTAATTTTTGTGGGGGATAGCCTGCAGGTGAAGTCGGTCCTTGATGACTTCAGCCCAGTGATTTTGGTCCACTTGCAGCAGATTCAAACCTAACCTAACTTATCCAACTAACCTAAGCTAAACTAAACTGACCAGAAACTGAGTAAGTCTGTAAGAACATGTTCGTTTCTGAAAGTCGCAAAAAGATTTCCATATATTATGCTATTATGCTGTCTTGCCTTTTCTGATAACACAATATATACAGGACATTTATCTCTGAGCTATAAAGTCAGACATCGCATAACGTACCGATATTGAGGAGACGAAATGACGAAAGCAGGCGCTCTGTCTCAGCTGGCCCTTGTGTTTACAGTCTGTAGTAGTGTTGCCAGATCAGATATGAATTATCGTACCCAAACCCCAAAACTGATATATATTTCTAAAAACGTAAACTCAAAGCTCACCACGTACCAGCGAGAAGCGATTTCAGATTTTAATCCTTAAATTAGTAGAAATAATAACTATATTAATTACGTTAATTCATGTACTGCAAAAATAGGTAATTTATATATTATTATTACTAGTAAATGTACATGTACTTTCGAAAATTACGTTTCTAATTAATTGGGCCAACAAATGCGGCCTATTTGAAATAGTAGTATGCCATATGTAACTCCGTTACAATTTTGAGTAAAGAATAATTGTTAGAAAATCTAGAAGAGGAAGAGCCATTGTTATCCCAAGGCGATATGATCACTAAGCTGATTGATGCAGCATTGCTTGTATATATTAAGTTAAGGTGTGTATATATATATATATATATATATATATATATATATATATATATATATATATATAATTATTTATATATATATATATATATATATATATATTTATATATATATATATCATAATTGTAAGGTTAGTGAAAAATTCACTTAATTTAGAGCTAGCATTTTTGGGCTCTTGTGGCATCATTGTTTGGGCACTCTTGTGGCATCATTTGGGGGGGGGGGGGCACTGGCGCGTCCTTTCTACTCGTTTGTTGAATGCGGCACTTACAGGGCGTGGTTTTATAGAGAGTTCTCTTGCATTTCAGTTTGGTTGTTTAGATACAAGATTGTTGCATTGTGCAATGGTGCAAGTTGTGTTGTTGTTGCAAGGTTTAGAAAGACCATAAATAGTGCCCCTTTTGTTTTTTCTTAATTTTATGCTACTGAGTGCCTAAAGTAGGCCCACATCGAGTCAGCAACCCTAAGGTAGGACCTAATAGGACCTCCAAGTCCGTAAGTTTGTTTTAGCCTAACTTAACTTAGGATATAAGTTAAAGTAGCCCCTCAGAGCTTGGCCGTTCAAGGTTCAGCTGCGATTCTGAACCCAATCAAAATATATAAAATAACAATAATGTAATACGAAGCTATTTGCTATGGATGTAAAATCTTACGTGCAGACAACGTCTATGTTACGTACAAAAAAGTACGACAGAAGTTTACTTGTACTTCACGTGTATACAACGTCATTATACAAGATTCAACCAGGATACAACGTTGTATCAGGTCATCCCATAAGTAATTTCGTTTTTTAGATCGGAATTTGAAGGACAAAAAAAAACTCAACTGAAACTTTTTAATCTAGTATATATTTTCCATCGGAATCAATGACACTCTGCCAACGTCCTACAAGCTTTTGAATGCCATGTTTATAAAATTCAGGCGGTTTTGAGGCAAAAAACGTACAAAGACTGGTGTGCAGGTCATCTAAAGAAGTATACTGTTTCTCGTCAAGATAGTTCTGCAGACTCCTGAAGAGATGATAATCTGAAGGCGCAAAGTCTGGAGAATATGGAGGATGTGGAAGTTTTTCCCACTCAAGCTCCTCAATTTTTGCAGAAGTGATCCGAGCGGTATGAGGACGTGCGTTGTCGTGGTGGAACACGATTCCTTTCCGATTAACCAAAGAAGGTCTCTTTTCTTTTAGTGCAGTGTTCACTCGATCCAGTTGTTGACAGTAGACTTGAGCAGTGATTGTTTGGTTGTGTGGTAAGGTTTCAAAGTGTATTACACCACCTTTATCCCACCAAACACTAAGCAACACCTTCCGAGGGTGAAGATTTGGTTTTGGCTGTGGTGTCGCTGGTTCTCCGGCACAAACCCACTGTCGACGGCGCTTAACATTCTGGTACAGTATCCACTTTTCATCACCAGTCACTAAACGGTGCAAAAACGGATCTTGGAGTTCACGGGAATGAAGAGCTGTGCTAATGCTTACCCGCACCCTCAGATTGTCGACCGACAATTCATGTGGCACCCATTTTCCTAACTTAGGCACTTTCCCCGAGTTGTTGCAAATGTCGATGGATGGTGGAGGGGGATGAATTGAGTTTCTGGGCCAATTCTTCGACAGTTGTTGAACAGTCTTCTTCAAGTGCGGCTAACAGCAGGTCATCATCAAACTCAGCAGGGCGTCCAGAGAGTGCTGCATCTGTCAAACAGCAGTCACCATTCCTAAACTTTTGAAACCATCTTTGACATTTCCTCACATGCAGAATATCGTTGCCATAAACGTCCTGAATGTTTCGCGTTGCTTCAGTAGCACTATTCCCTTTCTTGAACTCGTAAAGCATTATATGCCTGATATGCTCTTCTGTTACCGCCATGTTTATGAGGGGTTCACATAAAGCAAAACACACGTCTTCACTGGTCAAGGTCTGTAAAGTATGTAGCGAAACACGATAGATCTCCTCTTAGATATAACCTTCGGAAAATTTATGCTTAAACCGAGTAGGACTAGTTTAAACTTAATCTATCGTAAAAAACGACATTACTTATGGGATGACCTGATATTTACGTAGTGTGTTTGCTGGGACGTTCCGTAAAATCCTTCTGTAAAACGGATTTCCGAATATCGAATCCTATTTTCTCATAGACTTCCATTATATATTTGGAGGTACGTTCCTACGGAACAAAATCTTATCTCTACGATGTAACACGTGCACATAATAATGCAACAAACTTTATTAAAATAATCTATACATTATTACTGTATATTATATTTGTATAGTATTTAATAATAAATGAGAAAAAGTAAGAATAAGGGTGCCTGACTATCAATGGAGATGTGTGAGTCAGCGGGAGGGAGGATGGGAGGGGGAAGTCGTGGTGAGCACGAATAGCTAGTACGAGCCATTTCCTGTGTAAAATTAGAATAGATTAGATATTTTAGTGACGGAGTTAATGATTTTTTTAGACTCAAATTTCCTTTATAATGAATCTTACTTCCGTTATACTGAATTTTATTCCCTTCTTAAGCATTTCCGTTGGAGCGAAATTCCTTAAACTGAATTTCCGTAAAGCTAGGGATTACTTACTTGTCTAAAATAAAATATAGAAATAGTAGGCAGTAGCGGATGTAGGATTTCCGAAAGGGGGGTGGACCTTTAGAGAGGCGTCACGTATACCATCATCTTATTACAGGAAATACCACGAAGTGGGAGCGGAGGGAGCACTGAGCATACAGTTAGGAAGTTTAGGGGAGCGCTGTGAGCCCACCAGGCAGGGCCCAGGACGGAGCCCCCAAAAGCCGAGCGATGTTAGAACCTTTTCATTAATTGTGCATAGAAATCGAGCTCTACGTATATGTATTTGTAACCAGTGCAGTACTTGATAGTTTACTCATAAATGACGATCAACAACTTATGCAGGCACAAAACATTTATTATAAAAAATAAAGCATTTCGAAGGGGTGGCAATATTGACCAAAAGGGGCGCCAAATTGACAAAAAGGGGCACCAAACTGACCAAAGGGGGGGCGGCCGCCTCCACCGTCCCTCTCGTAAATCCGCTAGTGATAGTAAGTATTTATCTAGAATAATAACCTGTTTATGGAAAATTATTATCTAGAATAATTAATATTCAGAAATATTTATCGAAAAATAATATCTTAAATATCTTGTAGGTCCACTTGATATGAGGCCCTACACCATGGCGTACTTGGGGTAATGGGTAATCCGGCCGTGGCAGTGAAAGGTTTGGAGAAAGAGGAGTCATCCAACAGGGTCACGCCATTCCATGTCGGAGAGTGTTATGCCTGAAATCATCATTCATTAACTTATATTTGGACACCATGAAGCCACTCGGGCCTACTGAAGTTACATTACATTACATTTCATTTCATTTGGAAAACATAAAGCCACTGGGGCGAATCGAGGTAATCCAAGTCATGAGCTACGTTTTAATAATAATAATAAAATCTTGCAAAATGTCAATCTCAAGTCACCTAATTAACACAACTATTTACTACCACCAAAGTAGCCTACATAACTTAAGCTAAAAATATACACTATATACACTCTACAAACTATCTCTTTCATTCATGAAAGTGTCTACATTTTTCTTAAAATTAACTAACGAGCTACTGTTTACCACATCATATGGCAAGTCATTCCAAAAATTTACTTCTCTCTGACTGAAAAAGTATTTTCGTAGATCAAGTCTACAAGTCTACTTACTAATTTTCTTATTATGGCCACAAGTTCTCCCATCAGCCTCTAGTGAGAAAAAGTTACGTCCGTCCAAATTGTCCAAACCTGAAAACATTTTGAACATCTGTATCATATCTTCCCTCATATACCGTCTTTCAAAACTAAACATACCTATTTTCTTTAATCTTTCCCTTCATTCCAATCTTCTTAGGTTAAAGATAAGCTTAGTTGCCCTACTGTTAGAAAATCTAGAAGATGAAGAGCCATTTTTGTCCCAAGGCAATATGATGACTAAGCTGATTGATGCAGCATTGTAAGGTTAGTGAAAAATTCACTTAATTTAGAGCTAGCATTTTTGGGCTCTTGTGGTATCATTGTTTGGGCACTCTTGTGGCATCATTTTTTTGGAGGCACTGCCGCGTCCTTTCTACTCGTTGAATGCGGCACTTACAGGGCGTGATCTTATAGAGAGCTCTCTTGCAATTCAGTTTGGTTGTTTAGATACAAGATTGTTGCATCGTGCAATGGTGCAAGTTGTGTTGTTGTTGCAAGGTTTAGAAAGACCATAAATAGTGCCCCTTTTGTTTTTTATCTTAATTTTATGCAACTGAGGCCTGAGGTAGGCCCACATCGAGTCAACAACCTTGAGGTAGGACCTAATACGACCTCCAAGTCCGTAAGTTTTAGTCTAGCTTAACTTGGGCTGTGTGGCCCTTCAGAGCTTGGCCGTTCAGGGCTCAGGTGGGATTCTGAAGTAGTATAGCCGCAAAAGGGGAGAGTGCAAGAATGTTGCAAGTGATTACGTAATGTTGCAAAGGGGGTGGGGTGTTGCAAAGGTGGGTGGGGGTTGTTGCAAAGGGGGGTGGGGTATTGCAAAAAAAAGGGGGAAAAAAGGAACAAAATTTAAAAAATAATAATAAAAAATTACCCCAAAGGGGGAATGCTGCAGGTGCAACAAGGAAAACTTGGAGGCGGCGTTATCCCCCAAGAGAAAGGAGAGAAAGAGAGAGAAAGGAGGAGAGGTGTTCACCTGGCAAGAGCCAAGTGCATATTAAGACTTCAGCCGAGTAGGCGTTGTTTTATAGGCTCCTAATCAGCCAGTTGGCTTAGAAGGCGTAAATGGCTTGAGTTGCCAGATAGCGCCATGTATCAGTTTGTGCTATATAATTCTAATCGAGACTGAGTTGCCAGATACCACTTTTTAGCATTGCCAGATACCATTGTATACATTATTATAGACTCCTAATCAGCCAGTTGGCTTAGAAGACGTAAATGGCTGAGTTGCAGCACTTTTTAGATTATTGCCAGATACCACTTTTTAGCATGCCAGATACCATTGTATACATATATAGACTCCTAATCAGCCAGTGGCTTAGAAGGCGTAAATGGCTTGAGTTGCCAGATACCACTTTTAGCATTGCAGATACCATTGTATACATTATTATATTTCTTAAAAGTTGGTTTAGAATACCGGTAGTAGGTTTAGAAGGCGTAACATGATATAATTAAGTAAAACAACATTGCATCATTCTGTTTATTATAAATATATAGAAAATAAATATACATTTCAATAATAATTGAGGAATATGCATATAATCATAACAGTACAGGAAATATATACACACAATTATGGAGATATATATAAAATAAATATACATTTCAAATAGAAATAAATATACATTTCAATAATAATAGAAATATGCATATAATCATAACAGTACAGGGGAAATATCACGCAAAATATATAAATACATTTCAATAATAATAGAAATATGTATATAATCATAACAGTACAGGAGAAATATCACGCAAAATATATAAATACATTTCAATAATAATAGAAATATGCATATAATCATAACAGTACAGTTGAAATATCACGCAAAATATATAAATACATTTCACTTTTTTTTCAAAATACTAAACTCACACTTAATCGAGTTTACAATTACATCATTATTGCTCTGCATTACCAGTATATGCGGCTTAATAATATTTCACCGCTTAAAGTATAGGGAAACCTGTATTCGATATGAAGGGCTTTCATATCGTTCAGTACTATTTTTGTTCCCACTTTACAACCGGTTGGTAAGTCATCTTTAAATACGTCTAGAATACAATCAAAAGCACGCACAAAGAGTTCATCTTAGCTACATTATTAAACACAAGTTTATAAACACGCTTTTCCAATCGAGGGTTTATTTCTACCGACTCGAGCTTTTCAATTGTGAACTCACTCAACATAGCGGCAATTGAAATAATCTTCTAAATCGTTACGACAACTGCGCGTTATATAAAGAAATAGTTCTTCAGGGTGAACGGTGTAGGTGAGCTCAGCCTTGTACCGATCAATTGCTTTGTACCAAAGTTCATGGTATTTCAAAGAGTCTAAACTTTTTAAATAAACGTCCAGCACTAGACCATTCTCACCAGCCCTACACTCGGTAAACCCATCGAGCAGAGCGGTGTATGCGTATTCAAGTACTGTATCAAAATAAAGCATATCCGTAACACGCGCGTCTAATATAGGTTTCAGCTTGCGGAATCCGACGATTTCAAACATTCTGTCGAGGATGAAACGGTTTCGCGTAGGAACAAGAGCGTTATTATCAGAAGCATTCTTCCACATCAGCCGTATATCAATGTACGGCCGATCGTTATTTATACACAACGTACATACAACGGCGTATGAGGGTGCGTCACTAATCTGCTCTCTTCTTGTACCTACGTTAGCAGGTATTTTATAACGATCTTCACACCACTTCTCAACTATCACGAAGATTCTATTCATCTCCTCGACACTTAAATAAACCCGTTTGTTTGTTTGTCTACATTCCGTTTCCAGTACATAGCTAACGGTACCGGAATTACGCCTGAACACGCGCAACGATTTCGTCACGGACACATCGTACGAGGCGTTGAGAATGCTGCTCAAAGGAAGTTCCATCGTATTCGAGGAGCGCACGTCCACTCGGTTGAAGTTCTGAGATAACTATGAGCCGTGTGAGGCACGCAGGTGGGCAGGAACGGTTCGACGGGCGGCTGAGTCGATGATACGTGAATGGGGTTGTTCGAACTCGTATGATCCGCGAGTCGTACCGAATTGTTGTACATATTTGTTTTTCCGGTACAAGAATTAATTTCATCACTACCAGCCTACGCACCAGACATTTACCTCAGGATAAGAACTAGGCACATTTTATGTTTTACTAAACATCTTCACACTCCGGCGCACTATTTGAGAGGAACATATGCTCATATTTTTCCTTTCTGCCCATCAAACGATACTCGTCTCTAAAGTCTGTTAAAAACTCACGCAGGGCACTAGCCACAACCTCACTACGAACCTCATCATGATATACGTTAATATAGTGATAAAAATACTTAAGATTGTCCATGATCACGAGATTCACATTTTCAGTCGTAGGGTATGAGTAATCGACATGGTGTAGCATGACGTAATACCGCTTGTCACACCACCCATCCGCAAGACTCATTATCCATACCTGCTGCTTCTCTTCTGCACGCGTTGTTTCTTTTCCTTCACGGTGTATGTGAGACTTTATAAAGTTTAGCTCTGCAGTATACTTCAGCACATCGTCTGTGCAACGAAAGCCTTCAACGGTCTCACCAGAAAATCCGTAGCGTATTTGTACATCTTGGAACTTCGCACAGTCCAATGTGTTTTTAAAAGAGGCATAGGAGGGAGGAATAGGAAGTTTTTCGGTATCCACCACATCCTGACACTTTGCTGAATACCATTTCATAAACGTTGTACAAGAATATTAAAGGTAGCCATTTGAATACACGTCTGATCTTTTCTTCTGAATACACGTCTGATCTCTCGGGCTTACTGCAGTCGACTGACCACGCAGGGACTCCCAGATAGTAGCATGACTCCCGGTCTTACAGTGGGCGGAGCTTAGAACTTTCACCTGCGCACACACACACACACACACACACACACACACACACAAAGGAGAAAGTGAAACGCTAATTGAAACATGATTTATTTAATAAACGAGATATTCAAGTTATATATATTTACAAATACGATTTAATAAACGAGATATTCAAGTTATATATATATTTACAAATACGTGTAATAAATCAATATATACTTTACAAATACGATTTAATAAACGAGATATTCAAGTTATATATATATTTACAAATACGTGTAATAAATCAATAGATACGATTATATACAAGACAAATACGTGTGAGTTAACAATAGAAGCATCATACGTTATGGTATCCAAAGGGTACGGTATCATAGGTACCAGGTAACTGGTAACGTTTCCTATAGGTGTTACGGCACACCTTCGTACCCCTAAGTTCCTTCACGCTCCCCAGGTTCTGCGCCCGAAAATTGTGGGTGCCTACAATTAGTTGGGAAGGTTGTTCGCCCTCATCATCATCCAAACATACTAGATCCTTCAACGATTCAAAGTTAACAACCCGCCGATTCGCATGGTTGAGCGTAATATTTTTTGCCTTCACGATATATTTCATTTCCTCCTCCACCCTGACCCGTACCCCATAAGTCTTAGGTCCTGTTGAGACAAAAGAGTCGGCGTATGCGTTGTCCCCATACTCATCCTTGATCTCATCAGTGAGTTCGCCGAGGAACTCCCCAATAGCGGGCATGTATTCACCCTCCCTCTGTGAATATCACGCTAACTGTATCGGCATACAATACTCTCCGCCCAAGAGAATGCAATAGACCCCAAAGTTTTATACGGGCGTAGGCCGTACAATAACCAACTACAGAATATACCGTTACAAATATACGAACAAAAACATTATACTATACAACGAGTACGTACAATTGGAAAACGGATTTTTATCTGTCTGCATACCATTTCATCGTTTCGGCGAGTGTCACACGGGTCAAATAAATTTTAAAAATTTATAAATTCTTTATCACATGACATGCGTGAGAAATGAGACGCAGTACATTCCGCAAACATTACTAAAATATCCTTGTATACGAAATGGGTTCCATACAACTTCGGGAATATGTAACTGAGCGAGAAATTTTACAATAATAGGGTCACTCCAGGGTTGAGTACCGAGTGAATCAAAATAGTACAGGCGCTGTCTATTTTTAAAATAGACAGCGATCCAATGAATCCCTTCATTACCGATGACATCTGTGTTCACAATAAGACTACCGCATTCTCGCGTACTTGGCAAACTCAATGTTTCATTCTTCGCAAACACGCCGATAAATTTGGAACGTGTGACTCGTTCCATTACTTTCTGAAGTGTATTAGCATCCATTTTAAAAGTCAGTGATAACGCTCCTAAATCTATCTACTTCTATTAGTGCTTGCGATTCGAGATATACTAGTAAACTAATAGGAGCGTCTATAGGCTTGGCGAATTCCAGCCGCACTGAGATGTTTCCGCTCTGCTGTGGGGTTAAATGGGTATTTACGCTAGCAGATAAGTCAGGTGTAATGTCAAACGGATAAAGGTTAAATTGATCAATGAATTCTTCCTGCGTTACCCCATTACCAAGCTCATAACAATCACCTGCAATATGGGTCAGATTACTATAGGCTCTGGCACAAAGAGGTAACACAGCGATTGATGAATAGTCCGTACCCATTGTTCCACCCAAAGCAGTGCCATTAACGTATAGTTATATTTTTAAGTCCGAAATTCTCGAATTTAAAGGCACTCTTTTTATATTTTCCATTCACCGAAGCATGGTCCTGCATATCGATTAATATCCTTTTAGGAAGATTTCCCAGGGAAATGTTTTCTATCTGCTTCGATGCCAACCCTGCAGGAACCGTATATAGTTTGATTTGCACTCTGTTAATAGGATATTTCACTGTAGCGTTTAGTAAATTTTTCTCAATTTCTAGTTGTTTTGGTGAACTCCATAATGTGAACCACAACGGGCTTTGCACCCTCTTCTTGATCAGCATCCAGATTTAAGCAGATCTCAGGACTCGTGCGGGTGAGCTTTATTTTCATATCCACCCCGTTCACAAGCAACTTCTCCTGGAAAGTGAAATCTGTGTGCAAGCGTCCAAAACACTCGTATATTTTCTTTTTAGAATTTTTAAATTTGTCCTTTATACTATTTTCATCTTTAGTTTGATAATATCCCTCGGCACTTAAAAAGGTAGCCTTCGCTTCTTTGGAAAAGTTGAGGACATTTTCCAGATAGGCTCGTAGATGATAGTACCCCGTGCCTGCCGATATGTTGGTCTGATTTAAATATACGTCACACTGGTTGAATATGGAGTGCAGAAAGTTTGTTTCAGGGTATACAGCATATTTGTCATCACAGACCTTTCCATCAGAATGGGCTATACGTAGCTTAGCGTACATGTGCACACAGCTTGGATCAAAAAAGTAAGGGCCTGAGCTGGGTATCACGAATTCTATAGGTGCACTCGGGGAACTAATTGTGTTTAAAGGGTTAATTGTAATAAAGTCACTGTGCTCAATAGAAACTTGGGTTGGAGGTAGCTCAAAAAGGGACAGCTCCGATTTACAGCATTGTGAACTACATGGGTGGATGAAGCGTGCCATGGCGAAATAGTGACTCCTCTCTCGACAAGTGGTAAACAAACTATGATTCATGAGATCAATGTCCTTAGCTTATATCAGTCAAAAAAGTGGTCAACCATAGGTTTCATTCGCTTACAGCACTTCTTTTTTGATAGCCTATTACGTTTAATACCACGTACCCCTTCTTCTTCGGGGCAGCCTTCTTCTTCTTCTTCCCGCCACCACGCATTTTTCTCTTTGCATCTTTGATGATTTCGTCCCGTGTACGCTTTAAATGTTTTTTTAGAGCTTCTTTAGGTTTAGCCCCGGCCACTATGTCTTCTGCAGTGATAATACCTGATTGTAGCGGTTTCCTTCGGAGGTATCTGGCCCCCCTCTTCAGCAAAGGAACAGCCGTACGTAGTATGAATGAAAAAATGGACCCAAGTCCACTACCGCGCTGGTATCTCACCCCTCGATAGACGGTGAAAGGCTTTCTATCCATTATAACTCAGTGCGTCGAAAGTGTAGCTTCACTGTTAAGCTCCCGTTACCGAATGGGAAGTTTTCACCCTCAATCGTTCTTATATATATTGAGATATTGGTTATTAAATTAGTTGCGACATTCACATAATGGGGTCTGTCATATGTAATACTCAAACTCCCTCTATGGTTGGGGATGTGAGCAATGCGCAGCAGGCGTGCCTGGGTATCCCCAACAAACTGGTGCTCCACTATATTACTGTAAATATAGCACATGTCTGGGGACCTTTCAGCCAATTTCTCCATCTTCAATTGATACATTAATCTGGACAAGTCATGCTGTGTCTCGTGAAATGTGTCTCTTTGGAAGACTGCGCTATATCGGCCATTGGTTAGAATTTGGAACTTTCTATGGTCTTTAATACGTCTGTTAGTCTTTGATTTTAGGATTAGTGTATGTGCAGAGTTGTTTACGATTTCGTATACTAAATCATTCGTAAGGTTTGAGTTTCTTAAACTTACGTTTAAGCCTCTCACAACATCCTCGGCCGAACCATATTGCCCCGGTCCTAGTCTTACTTCTGTACTGTAATACCGTGCAACCTTAGTCCGAGCGATACGTATAGTTTCATCCATAGCTACCCCAGCTTTTTCACACTCGTCAATGTCTCTAAGAATCGTAAAAACGGTTTCTTTATGCTCAATATTTAAAAAGATGGTGTCCAGCTGAATTTCGCATATCCCTACCTCATACGAATCACGACCCAATTCATTGTGCTTGTGGAGCTCTGTTACAAAGTTGAATAGTGTGTTGTTAGGGTGTACAGACAAGGACGAGGAGGACGGGAGTGTGACGTAGAAATGGTTAGGAGCCATGTTGCATACTATTTAAGCTTCATTATTGCATCAGCTTTTATATAGGTGTTGAAGCTTTCTGGGTACCCTAGCCATTTCACCAGGTACATTTTTCTCTTTCCTGAACCTTTGCTTCCTAAAATTTTCTCAATTTTAAACACATTTTTTCCTAAATTAAACGCAACTTTCTGCAATTCCTCGCGGTAAAAGCCTCCTGAGATTTCTTCCCCATTCAAATCTTCAATGTAATACATCATTATCTCACCTTTAGGTCTCATAGCCCTAACTTTAAAAATCTCGCTTGTCCATCTTTGCTCAAAACCCTTTGCGAATTTATTCCCCGAACGCGACAGCCTTACATAATCATTGATTTTGAAGCGCGCAGAGTGTGGTGGTGGTGGTGATCCATCTCTTCTCGGGAGCGTACCTCTTTCTAAAACTTCGTTAGGTGTTGTCCCAATCGTGCGATGGTGTGAGCGGTTGTAGGATGATGCCAATGATTCCAGAATGTCTAGAAATCTGTACGTGTTTTTATGTGTAAAATAACGGTGCATGCGTTCCTTTATGGTGCGCTGAACTCTTTCAGCTAAAGAAGCCTTATGTATAGAATTGGTTGTGTAATAGCTGATATTAAACTCTGTCAACATGTTCTGAAAAGCACGGCCTATAAATTCCTTCCCCATATCCGTACAAAAATAGCCAGGAACCCTGTTTTCTTTTAACATTAGCGTTTTGGTGGCTTTAGCAACTGTTTCAGGTGATTTATTTTTCAGAGGAACTAGCCACAGATATCTAGAGAATACGTCTATTATGAATAGAATGTAGCGGTAACCATCGTTATACACAGAATATCTTTGCATGTCTGTTAAATCTGCTTGCCAAATAGAATCAATCGAGGAAGCCACTGTCTTGGCTGTTTTAAACCTTTTTCTCACAGGCTTATGAAGCGTATAAGCGTCCTGCTCCCTCAAAAATTTTTCAACATCTTTTTTTCCTACTCCGTAAACACTTCTGTACAGTCTATCTACGCCGCCGTAAGAGGATGGGTTAGAAATGTCATAATAGCGTTTAGTTAATACGTTAGCCATTTGCGTATTTTAGAGGCACGTGGGTAGGGTTGGTTTAACCTCTTCTTGCTCCTCTTCAAAGGTGTTACCGCCGGGGGTGACGGCGCCTTCAATTGTGTCACATGCGTTGCATGTTCCAAGTCTTTTAACCTGTTCGGATTTCCTA
Organism: Bathynomus jamesi; assembly: GCA_023014485.1. Lineage (NCBI taxonomy): Eukaryota > Metazoa > Arthropoda > Malacostraca > Isopoda > Cirolanidae > Bathynomus > Bathynomus jamesi. Next base: position 517,688 of record JAJOZX010002220.1, read on the forward strand.
TCAACGTTTTAGGGACATTTATTTGTTGTAGTCTTGCTTTAATATGCTTCCATCCTGATGGCGATGGCCTATCCCACTTTCTCACCAGATCATGGACAATGTCTACGATATTCGAGCCCTGTACCTTTGATCCTTCCACAATGATCTCGCCTGTATCGGTCCATTGTATGGCTGGATCCTCATTCAATAGATTATAAAGACTTAAGCCTTTACTCATCAATGTATGTGGGAGGGTGCTTTTTAATACATGTTCGATATGTTGTGTGGCTAATCTTTTTGGTTGGTCAGCTGTATCGTCGGGCTCAGATCCTATGTCGCCATGTCCATCGTCCCCCGTGCCATGCCTAATAACCACAGGAATCTCTGTAGGGCTCTTATAATTTTCGTACTCGTGAAGAAATTTCTGCAGAGCTTCTTGGTATAAGATTCTTTTCTCATCAGGTGTTTTTTCACTGTTTAATAGGGCTAGCAATTCGCTTTCCATTCTTTTAAGTCTGCTTTTACGGGGATCTAGATCCGTGTCTGGATTCCTTTGCAGTGAAGCGTACACCTCGTGGGGAATCACTACCACTTTCTTCATTATATTAATCTAGTCAGTAAAGGACCCAAAACTGAAAATAAGATGGGGAGAAATGACCCTCCTGTTTGTACAATAATTCGTTTTTTCGCTACAGTTTGACTTTTACGAGCGAGTGCACGTATTATGTTCTTGTAGCGGCGTAGGCGAGCCTTCTGAGGGGTTTTCATTGATATATTGCAATTTATAACGTTCAGACAGATTTCACAGATGCATTTTAAAAAGTCGGCGTCGATATTTTTAATAAACATCTGCTGCATTGCCCGGGGCAGTCGATAATAGATTTTTATTAATTCACGGTATTTCTTTAGTCTCTTTGTCATTCTGGAATATACACCGTTTCAGGCTCGTTTGGAAATATATTCGTTCGTAGAAGCACTCTAAACGTGTTTCGCGGATGAAGGTCGCAAAGCAAATATCCGTAACGCGTGCTTGTAGCTTCTTTATAAACTTCCAAAAACTCCTTACGCTGATTCGGGAACATTTAATTGGCTAATACCCCAATTTGTGATACATCTCTACGTTCCGCGAATAAGACTAGATATTGCGTATTTAACGACACATCGCGCATGTATCTATTTTTGAAAAATAGATTCTGATTGATGAAGAACACGCTTATGTTGAGATGATGGGAGAATACTGTAAATGTCTCGGCAAACGTTTTATCCATCTCCAACATGAGATCGTCAATTACAATAACTGTATGTTCATTTCCCTTTAACGAATTAACGTCATATACGCCTTTGTGGAACAAAATATCATCTTGGTACTCGTTGAACACTGATTGATACGTCGAATAGCACCATATAACTTTATGCACAAATTTCGAGAACATCTCTCCCTTTTCTTTAATGATTTTAAGCATAAACACAGTTTTACCACATCCTGTAGGTCCAGATATAATACATGTGGATGGACTCGTGAATCTGAATTTTTCTACAGAGTCCATTTCTAACACGTCACACTCCTAAGTGGGTCATTTACAAAATATTACAAATTTTGAGTGATGTTCCTTATAAAGGGTGATCCTGAGAAATGGGACCCAAAAGAAACCCCTGTAACTCTTAAAGTATAAGTCCTTTTATAAAATCATACGCATCATTCGAAAGAGGATAGTTACAAGTTTGTACAGGATTGTATAGGTTTTGACAATACAAGACAAGATAAGATACAAAACAAAATAAAAGTGTTAGTTAAAACTAACCCTTCAAGATGACTGCATGGCCTGTGGAACAGCTGCGTTTCATAACTGAGCAATATTATGAGCATGGAAGAAGTGTAGTTTCAGCTCAAAGATCTTTCAAGACAAATTTTCAGATGTCAAAATCACCTTCTAGAGCTGAAACTACACTTCTTCCATGCTCATAATATTGCTCAGTTATGAAACGCAGCTGTTCCACAGTCCATGCAGTCATCTTGAAGGGTTAGTTTTAACTAACACTTTTATTTTGTTTTGTATCTTATCTTCTCTTGTATTGTCAAAACCTATACAATCCTGGACAAACTTGTAACTATCCTCTTTCGAATGATGCGTATGATTTTATAAAAGGACTTATACTTTAAGAGTTACAGGGGTTTCTTTTGGGTCCCATTTCTTTGGATCACCCTTTTTATTTTGCTTTCTTCTCCCACAGAACCGTGAATGACGATGAGGTAGAGCATCCCATCATTGACATTACGGATGACTCGACGACATTGTAGTTGTAATCTCCTCCCCTGCCAACGAATCCTCACCAGCGATACCGGTAGCACGTCCAAAGCGGAGGTGTGAGAACCCCACGTCAGGTATAAAGCGACCGAAATACGCGCCTGTTGCACCAGTAATAGATCCCCAACCCTCAACCTCTTACGCAACAAGCCCCCCAGCAGCACCTCCCGCTAATATATCCCCTTATTCATCCGCCACAGTTGCCCCCCGTTCTGTTAAGTCTACAATAATAGATCCCCAACCAACAACCTCCTACGCAACAGGCCCCCCAGCAGCACCTTCCGCTAATATACCCCTAATTCATCCGCCACAGTTGCCCCCCGTTCTGTTGAGGATGATATAACGTCGAATTGGTGCGATCCGCAGCCCCCACCCCAGCCTTGACTAGAAATCGGTATAGAGTCAGGGTCGACCCTAGAGCCATGTATAGCAATGGAATTGAGCGCGGGCTACGCCGGGTTGTACAGCGTATTGTAGAGTTTGCTCTTCAGAATCGCGACGAGCGTGAAGTCAGGACGAGTCTGTCCTTTGGATTCGGGTCAGATGACGGTGATGTAGACGATTATTGGGTGATAGTGCCATTTAGACGTTTGGCGGCTGAAGATGTAGAATATATATTAGGACGTATAATGCAAGCCGCCCAAAGTAGTATAGCCTTCAATATGGACAACTTCACGGTAAATATTGACCGTGTATTCCGTGTTGCGGGTCATAGTGCCATACCGTATACTCTTAACTTCAATTCTCCGACTATTTACCGAAAGCATATAAACGTCGATCGTGGTTGCGGCTTTATAGCAGTACTCTTAGCACGTATGTTTACTGTACAAAATACACGGACTCAAAAAATTTCTGCCTACGGTCGTGGAGCGTGCCCGTAAACTAGCTGTAGACTGTGAACTTGAATTTGACTGTAATATGGGTCCTGAAGAGCTGAGAAGGGTAGAACAGGAAATGAATGTCCGCATAGTTGTATTTGGGTTGGATGATCGTCGTAGGACTGTGTATGTTTTTAAAAGCTGTGTGAGAGATCGTACAAGACCCCTACTTATTTTAGGATTGTCAGGGACAACGTATCTCCCCATCCGTAATATAAGGTGGCTTTACGCGAGTTATGACAAAAGTCGAAAATATGGGAGACATCATGATTTGTGTAAGGGGTGCCTCGAGTTTGCGGATGATATAGTGAGACATTGTAAAGAATGTCACATGGTATGTGAGCAGTGTAAAAGCACCAAATGTGAAAGCCGTGTAGTTGAAGCTGAGAAGAGAGACTGTGATGTGTGTAGACGCACATTTTTCAATAATAGCTGTTTTGATTTCCATAAATCAATTGGCACGTGCAGGAAAATGAGAATCTGTGAATGTGGTATGTTTCACACAATGGATAATTGGGGGAAATTTAAGCACAAGTGTGACGTAATTCACTGTCCTACATGCCAGGAGGAATATAAGGCGGATGGAGTAAAGCATGTATGTTATATGAAAGATGCTAAGCCTAAAAATAACCCTTGTATAACTGTATACTACGATATAGAAACATATACGAACGCTGAAACCAAAGAGGTAATTCCACATTTACTTGTGAGCCAGACCATCTGTGATGAGTGTATGGGTATCGAATGTGACGAGTGCCCCAAATGCGGTAAACGGACAAACGTTTTTAAAACGAATGTCCGCGATAGTCCTGTGAAACTATTTGTGTCCTATATTGTCAAGTTAGCCGACAAGTTCAAAAAAATGACTGTGTATATTCTCGCCCATAACGGGGCAAAGTTTGACACGCAGTTCCTTTATAAGGAGTTGCTTGAACACGAATCCTCTGAGATATTTACAGGTGATCCATTGAAAAGAGGCAACAAATTAATACAGATGCAGATAAGAGGCAATGTACAATTTAAAGATACTTTATTATTCACACCTTGTAAATTAGCAAAGCTACCCAAGGTGATGGGAGTAGCAGCTGAAGTTTCCAAAGGATACTTCCCTTACACTTTCCTCACCAGCGAGACTTTAAACTACGTAGGCCCACCACCCCAAACATTATTTGACTGTATGGATGAACGTGAAGACTTTGATCGATACTACAACAGTTTTAATGAAAGTAACCCTTATAATATAGCTGATGAATGTGAGCGTTATTGCGTGAATGATGTGCGCGTGCTTAGAGTATGTTTCCAGGCCTTTAGAAGGATGTACATAGCCCGTTTCAAATGCGATCCACTGCAAGTCGCAACCACCATCGCATCATTATGTTTTACGGTGTTCAAGAATAACTTCATGCCTAAAGACACCTTAGCCATTATTCACCGAAACAACCCCGCAGTTACGGACACAAGGCTATTTACTGGCTCATACACCTACAGCAACAGACAGGTGTATACATAAAGCACGCCCGCAACACGGGTGAAGTACCCATTAAGATTAATGGACGTGTTTTTTGGGTTGATGGGTTAAGTGAAAACCGTGTCACTGGTGTGAAGACTGTGTACTCCTTTAACGGTTGCTGGTGGCATGGATGCCCCCGTCCTGAGTGCGGAATCGCCGGAGATATCCACGGTAATCTCCTGCCGACTGTCTTGCATGGACCCGCACCCGCGATCAACTTATAGGATCACAGTTCACTCACAAAGTCTTGTGGGAGCATGAATATGATGCACGGATGGAGACAGACGAGGTGTACCGTGAGGAAATAAACACGATCAAGCGTTCAATGGTGCTGGATCCTCTCAAATGTGGTGATAGCTTGTTTGGAGGACGTACAAATCCATTCAGACTATACTTTCCACCTACGGAGGGCGTGAAGCTCCATTACTACGATTTCTGTTCTTTATACCCATACGTGATGAAGAACAATCCGTACCCCGTGGGCGCTCCTGAGAAACTGGTGGGACCTAACCTGCCCTCCATCAATGAATTTTCAAGAAATTTGAATGATCGTTACTTTGGGCTCTCTTTCGTAGACGTACTCCCCCCACGCAATTTATGGATGCCAATCTTACCTGTCGTTATCGACGACAAGCTCATGTTTCCCCTGTGCGTGAAGTGCGCGGAAGAGGATAACGGCGATTGTAACCATATACCCCACCAGCGTAAGATCAGAGGCGTATATACAAGTCCTGAGCTGGCCCTAGCCGTACGCCATGGTTATAGAATACTGAAGATACATGAGGTGTGGAGGTTTCAGAAGCTACCCAACCTTTTCACACCATATATAAACGCCTTTTTGAAGGATAAGGTTGAGGCATCAGGGTATCCGCGAGGAGTTGATACCGAAGATGAAAAGTCTGCCTATATTCAACGTTACCGCGACCGCGAAGGTATACAACTTGATCGTCCAAATTGTAAAGAATCCTGGCAAGCGCTTTAGTGCAAAGTTGTGTCTAAACAGTCTATGGGGAAAATTTGCGCAGAATACCGGCAAAGGGAGCATTCATTTGGCACAAAGTTATAGCGATGTCTGGGATTATGCCAATGCTCCCGATAAAGAGGTCATGGAGATCGTGAATGTAGGTAATACTTACATAATAAAGTACAACAACACTGAATTGCCACAGATACCTCAAGGGTTACAAACATACCTGTGGCCAGCTTCACAACAGCCTACGCCCGTATAAAACTTTGGGGTCTATTGCATTCTCTTGGGCGGAGAGTATTGTATGCCGATACAGATAGCGTGATATTCACAGAGAGGGAGGGTGAATACATGCCCGCTATTGGGGAGTTCCTCGGCGAGCTCACTGATGAGATCAAGGATGAGTATGGGGACAACGCATACGCCGACTCTTTTGTCTCAACAGGACCTAAGACTTATGGGGTACGGGTCAGGGTGGGGGAGGAAATGAAATATATCGTGAAGGCAAAGGGTATTACGCTCAACCATGCGAATCGGCGGGTTGTTAACTTTGAATCGTTGAAGGATCTAGTATGTTTGGACGATGATGAGGGCGAACAACCTCCCCAACTAATTGTAGGCACCCACAATTTTCGGGCGCAGAAGCTGGGGGGCGTGAAGGAACTTAGGGGTACGAAGGTGTGCCGTAACACCTATAGGAAACGTTACCAGTTACCTGGTACCTATGATACCGTACCCTTTGGATACCATAACGTATGATGCTTCTATTGTTAACTCACACGTATTTGTCTTGTATATAATCGTATCTATTGATTTATTACACGTATTTGTAAATATATATATAACTTGAATATCTCGTTTATTAAATCGTATTTGTAAAGTATCTATTGATTTATTACACGTATTTGTAAATATATATATAACTTGAATATCTCGTTTATTAAATCGTATTTGTAAATATATATAACTTGAATATCTCGTTTATTAAATCGTATTTGTAAATATATATAACTTGAATATCTCGTTTATTAAATAAATCATGTTTCAATTAGCGTTTCACTTTCTCCTTTGTGTGTGTGTGTGTGTGTGTGTGTGTGTGTGTGTGTGTGTGTGTGCGCAGGTGAAAGTTCTAAGCTCCGCCCACTGTAAGACCGTGAGTCATGCTACTATCTGGGAGTCCCTGCGTGGTCAGTCGACTGCAGTAAGCCCGAGAGATCAGACGTGTATTCAGATCAGACGTGTATTCAAATGGCTACCTTTAATATTGCTTGTACAACGTTTATGAAATGGTATTCAGCAAAGTGTCAGGATGTGGTGGATACCGAAAAACTTCCTATTCCTCCCTCCTATGCCTCTTTTAAAAACACATTGGATTGTGCGAAGTTCCAAGATGTACAAATACTCTACGGATGTTCTGGTGAGACCGTTGAAGGCTTTCGTTGCACAGACGATGTGCTGAAGTATACTGCAGAGCTAAACTTTATAAAGTCTCACATACACCGTGAAGTAAAAGAAACAACGCGTGCAGAAGAGAAGCAGCAGGTATGGATAATGAGTCTTGCGGATGGGTGGTGTGACAAGCGGTATTACGTCATGCTACACCATGTCGATTACTCATACCCTACGACTGAAAATGTGAATCTCGTGATCATGGACAATCTTAAGTATTTTTATCACTATATTAACGTATATCATGATGAGGTTCGTAGTGAGGTTGTGGCTAGTGCCCTGCGTGAGTTTTTAACAGACTTTAGAGACGAGTATCGTTTGATGGGCAGAAAGGAAAAATATGAGCATATGTTCCTCTCAAATAGTGCGCCGGAGTGTGAAGATGTTTAGTAAAACATAAAATGTTCCTAGTTCTTATCCTGAGGTAAAATGTCTGGTGCGTAGGCTGGTAGTGATGAAATTAATTCTTGTACCGGAAAAACAAATATGTACAACAATTCGGTACGACTCGCGGATCATACGAAACAAGCCCATTCACGTATCATCGAGTCAGCCGCCCGTCGAACCGTTCCTGCCTACCTGCGTGCCTCACACGGCTCATAGTTATCTCAGAGCTTGAACCGAGTGGACGTGCGCTCCTCGAATACGATGGAACTTCCTTTGAGCAGCATTCTCAACGCCTCGTACGATGTGTCCGTGACGAAATCGTTGCGCGTGTTCAGGCGTAATTCCGGTACCATTAGCTATGTACTGGAAACGGAATGTAGACAAACAAACAAACGGGTTTATTTAAGTGTCGAGGAGATGAATAGAATCTTCGTGATAGTTGAGAAGTGGAGTGAAGATCGTTATAAAATACCTGCTAACGTAGGTACAAGAAGAGAGCAGATTAGTGACGCACCCTCATACGCCGTTGTATGTACGTTGTGTATAAATAACGATCGGCCGTGCATTGATATACGGCTGATGTGGAAGAATGCTTCTGATAATAACGCTCTTGTTCCTACGCGAAACCGTTTCATCCTCGACAGAATGTTTGAAATCGTCGGATTCCGCAAGCTGAAACCTATATTAGACGCGCGTGTTACGGATGCTTTATTTTGATACAGTACTTGAATACGCCTACACCGCTCTGCTCGATGGGTTTACCGAGTGTAGGGCTGGTGAGAATGGTCTAGTGCTGGACGTTTATTTAAAAAGTTTAGACTCTTTGAAATACCATGAACTTTGGTACAAAGCAATTGATCGGTACAAGGCTGAGCTCACCTACACCGTTCACCCTGAAGAACTATTTCTTTATATAACGCGCAGTTGTCGTAACGATTTAGAAGATTATTTCAATTGCCGCTATGTTGAGTGAGTTCACGATTGAAAAGCTCGAGTCGGTAGAAATAAACCCTCGATTGGAAAAGCGTGTTTATAAACTTGTGTTTAATAATGTAGCTAACGATGAACTCTTTGTGCGTGCTTTTGATTGTATTCTAGACGTATTTAAAGATGACTTACCAACCGGTTGTAAAGTGGGAACAAAAATAGTACTGAACGATATGAAAGCCCTTCATATCGAATACAGGTTTCCCTATACTTTAAGCGGTGAAATATTATTAAGCCGCATATACTGCGTAATGCAGAGCAATAATGATGTAATTGTAAACTCGATTAAGACCGAGTTTAGTATTTTGAAAAAAAAGTGAAATGTATTTATATATTTTGCTTGATATTTCTCCTGTACTGTTATGATTATATGCATATTTCTATTATTATTGAAATGTATTTATATATTTTGCGTGATATTTCTCCTGTACTGTTATGATTATATACATATTTCTATTATTATTGAAATGTATTTATATATTTTGCGTGATATTTCCCCTGTACTGTTATGATTATATGCATATTTCTATTATTATTGAAATGTATATTTATTTCTATTTGAAATGTATATTTATTTTATATATATCCCATAATTGTGTGTATATATTTCCTGTACTGTTATGATTATATGCATATTCCTCAATTATTATTGAAATGTATATTTATTTTCTATATATTTATAATAAACAGAATGATGCAATGTTGTTTTACTTAATTATATCATGTTACGCCTTCTAAACCTACTACCGGTATTCTAAACCAACTTTTAAGAAATATAATAATGTATACAATGGTATCGCTAAAAAGTGGTATCTGGCAACTCAAGCCATTTACGCCTTCTAAGCCAACTGGCTGATTAGGAGTCTATAATAATGTATACAATGGTATCTGCAATGCTAAAAAGTGGTATCTGGCAATATATGCTAAAAAGTGGTATCTGGCAACTCAAGCCATTTACGTCTTCTAAGCCAACTGGCTGATTAGGAGTCTATAATAATGTATACAATGGTATCTGGCAATGCTAAAAAGTGGTATCTGGCAACTCAGTCTTCGATTAGAATTAAATATATAGCACAAACTGAATACATGGCGCTATCTGGCAACTCAAGCCATTTACGCCTTCTAAGCCAACTGGCTGATTAGGAGCCTATAAAACAACGCCTACTCGGCTGAAGTCTTAATATGCACTTGGCTCTTGCCAGGTGAACACCTCTCCTCCTTTCTCTCCTCCTTTCTCTCCTTTCTCTTGGGGGATAACGCCGCCTCCAAGTTTTCCTTGTTGCACCTGCAGCATCCCCCCTTTGGGGTCATTCTTTTTTTTTTGCAACACCCCCCCCCACCCCCTTTGCAACATTACGCAATCACTTGCAACATTCTTGCACTCTCCCCTTTTTCGGCTATACTACTTTCTGAACTCAATAAAATAAAAAATAAATAAATAACACCTACGTTGCACACCTTCAAACATATCAATATCATATCTAAGATGAGGGGACCAGGCTTGAATGCAGTATTCTAAGTGAGGTGTAACCAGGGGTGTAGCTACTGTGGAGCAATTGGAGCAGTTTGCTCTAGGCGCCGCAAAAATAGGGGGCGCAAAATTTGCCAACATTGAATGTTTACCTATGCTACAGGCATTGAATTTTTACCTATGCTGCAAAGTTACCAACATTAAATCTTGCAGTCTGTCTTGTTTTGACTCAACAATATAAAGACTTGGCTTGTCAGACAACAAATGTCCTGTTGAAGCAGAAAAATTACTCACGTGAAATATATAAATTAGCATTTAAAAATTCCTACTTTACTTTAAAGACGCTTATTGCTTGGACTTATCAGTCGCGGATCCAGGGGGGGGGGGGGTCCAGGGGGTCCTGACCCCCCCCTGCTCACGGTGACCAACGATTTTTCGATTGCGTTTGTTTGCTCCTATATATGAAAAATAAGACCTGAAGACTTAAAATGGCTTAAGGTACATGTATCCCGGTTGCCACAAAATTAATTTCCTTAAAAAGAATAAAGAAAAAAAGTTTATGTCCGATCCTGAGACATTTCAGACCTGGCCTGGGTGTGTGAACAAGCAGGATTTTGATAACGGGAATATACTTCAAATCCATCTAAAGCTATCTTCAAATATGAAAATTTCCTACCGAGGGGGGACACCCCCCCTCGGGCACCCCCCCCTGGCGCTCGCTTCGCTCACGCGTCCTCGGCCGAAGGCCGAGGACATATCTGTAACGAGCCCCACCAAGACTGGACCCCCCTCTGCTTAAATTCCTGGATCCGCCCCTGCTTATATACCCTATTTCGCCTTATTGACGCTGAGTAGAATAAACTGCAGAAGCGCACGTGTACTACTCGCTGAGAAGGGGCGGGGTTAGTTACTCAACGGAATTAAATTTAGCATAGTTAGTTACTAACTCCGCCCCGTAGCTACGCCACTGAGTTAGTATATGTAATTTGTTTGTAGCTGTGACAGCTTGTGTTTTTCGTGCGCTTAAATTGCTGATTGTAATCTAAATTTTAATAAAATAATCACTTTATTATAAACTTTGGCTCACCTGAAGATCAGGGCCCCCAGCCTTCTTTAGTACGTCAAGGGTGTACAGTTGACCTTATAATTGGTTAGGTTAGGTCGTGATATTTTCGTTAGTTAGCCTTATAAGGCTAACAAAAAAATATGATGTATTAGAAATTTTCAACTAACGAAAATATTACAACTTAACCTAACCAATCATCAATATGTAGTGGTCCCCCGTTAATATGTAAGTACCTTAATTTCATTTAAACGTTATCACAAACTATGCTATAGCATAATGTAATATTGTATTACAGAAATTTCAATCGAATGATACAATTTATAGCACGTACGTTTGCTGTTAACAATGCGCGGCTAAAGTAACAATTTTATTAAATTTTTAATATTTTTTATTATACTTTAAAACAATAGAAAATTTTGTTACTCAATGGAAATTCTGTATTTTTTCGAGAATTAGCTTTGGATAAAATATTTGTCACTCTATTATTGCAGACAATGTCTAAGAAACTGAGTGGTGCGGAATTTCGGAAGAGAAAAAGAAGAATCTGAAAAAAAAGTGATGCAAAATGTGTGTAAAATTATCAACATATTTTAAAACAATCACGCCTTCTACTTCTCTTTCAAATAAGCCTGACACAGTCTAGCAGAAGTATCGACAGTAATTTGTGGTAGCAGCATATACGTATGGAATGGTACTTTACTGGGGGGGGGGGGGGGGGGATTTGCCCTAAACGTTTTCAGGGTGTCATTTTTTTTTTTCAGCAATCCATCTTCTTGACCAAACATCAAGTCCCTCAAGGGTTGCTTTTCATTCATCGGTTAACAATACAGTATTAAAATCTGTTTTCACGTACTGACGCGCCCATTCAACACACTGCTTCTTGTACCTGGGTGTTAATGGTGACTGAATCGTAGGTTTACACGTCTTGCCAATTGTTTGGAGGATTCCACATCGAGATGTTCTTGGTACATTATGTATGCCAGCCTGCTCAAAAACCTCTTTACTTGAGGACAATGGATGCTTTGCAATTTGCGCTTGATTACAGATATCTGCCGCCTTGTTACTTTTCTTATAGCTCCTTTATCACTTCGCTGCCTCAGTTTGGTACCCTCCGATACAAACTTGTTTACAGTTCGATAAGCTCTGCTTCGCAATTTCAATAGATTTTATATTTTCAGCGAGTAACTTGACTATTTTTCTTTTCTCAGTTAATGTTAAATCCTTCTTCTTACCCATTTTCACCATTTAGATCCGTAAATAGAATACTTGCTTAATAATTCGGAACACAATATTTTACATATTTTTCAATAAAATGAGATAATTATTTTAATTATCAAAATATTTTATCGAAATGAATACCATCAATGCTGCTATATACAGTGATTATTTGATACAAATTTCATTGAAATCGGGGAAAAACTTTTGAAAACATTGGAGAAAATGTAATCTGCTTAATAAGTGCGAACGCATTGTAGTTTTTAACGCTGATTACAAAAATTGTCTTATTATGTTCCTATCACGTATAGTTTTTGAGAAATTTCCATTTTTATGTTTTGGAAAACATATTCAATTTTTATAGTAAAAGCTGTTTGTGACTAAACTATGCGTGACGCGGTGTGTTGTTCTGTAATGTGCTGTGATGTTTGTCTTATTACGTCGTGTGTATTGCTGCTCTTATAGTATGTGATGTTAATATTTTTTAATATTTTGTATAATAATTAATAATATCCAATATACAATATTATACATATTATATACAATATACAATAACTGTATAATATTTTTTAAGATTTCATGGAAACTATTTCGTGATACACCAAAATGAATAACATTTTCGGAATCAGCAGCGTCGACTTCATATAGACCAGCTTTGTTGCTGAGATAGAATAAAAGTAAAAATTTGTTGTTCAGTGTAATTCAACAGCTGCGTCGTAGGTAGTACAATCCTGAATGATGTCGACAACATTGGGACCAATGTGTAGGAATAGAACTCCCAATTTGTCGGGACTGTGAGCTTCGATGCTAGATAGGAAGTATCTCAATCCTCTGATCCATAGTTTCCACTGTTTACCGCTGTGAGGCGCGTTGGGTGGGACGTCGAATTTCTTCGGACGAATTACCTTTTCCATTTAATTTGAACTCAATAAATTGTGATGCGAAAGGTAGAACGATGAGAATGCAAGTTAATTAGGCTTTATTGATTTCAAAATTGTACATTATTGAGCAAATATGTATTAATAATTCAAAATACGTTTAGGATTCCTGAAACAAACAGAAAAGACAAATTTTAGTAACAGAGCAATCAATTCGTACATAGTAGATATATAATAGTTAGCCTGTTTATGAACATACATTATAACTAATATAACTAGTAAACTACATGTCGTTCGCTTATACATAACAAAAGCAGGTAAACATTATACAGAATCTAAACAATTAAAATCAAAGTTATTTAAATTTTCTTCGCTAAAAACAGAGCTAAAATAATTATTAAAAATACCAACAATATCCTGATCTTTTTCAAACATCCTATCATGTTCTATTGGGCCATTCCTATCTAAGGTTGCCAGGTGTCCGGTATTGAACCGGACAGTTCGGTATTTGGGCTCTCTGTCCGGTTAAAAAATCAAAGAATACCGGACACGTAAAAGTCCGGTAATCTTTGATTTTATTATAAGCTCTCAGCCAATCGAATGCTGGCGTAGAAAGAATTTTTAGTGTAATGAACAATGTATGGACCAATGAGAGAAACAGATTGTGCGTGGAATCAGTACGAAGCGAATTTTGCACTTTCTTCAACATTCTGTACAGTTGTTCTGAAGTAAAAGAGGTGTTTTTGAAAAATAAAAAACTAATAAAAGCTGCACAGTCTAATTTGAAGTATAACAAATCAGCAAAGGTGGGCACCCGGGCCTCAAAAAGGACCGACGGTCCCGGTCCCGGTCCTTGCCTCAAACTGGACCGACGGTCACGGTCACGGTCCTTTCTGAAGATAGGACCTAGGAACGACTCGGTCCTCGGTCCTTATATATAATATAAGTGAAAAATTTGATTAAAATGAAAAATGAAATTAAAGACACCGGAAATCTTTAATTTTATTAACGTAAATTATAATTAATACAATACATAAATGATGAAAAAAGTTATTAAGTTAAATGCTTGAGTTTCCCTTCAAGAAGACGCATTTCAAAATGGCTGTCACTGAGCACTGACCTTTTCGGCTTGAGGACGTCCTTCCCCAAAGAGAAGAGCCTCTCCACGGCGCCACTGGATGGGATAGGCGTGTTAAACTTGATGAACAAGTCCTTCAACGCCGGGCTGGGGAACGAGTCCTTGTTGAAGATGAAGGGTTTCACAGGCCTCCCGCTGAGAAATGTCTCCACCAACTTGGTCCCGGTCTCCTTCGTCTTCTCCCCGCCCTCGTAGAGAGCCTCAAAGAAGTCGTCATTGTCCTGGTCATTCTCACCCTCGCTGCTGCTGGTGTCCTTGCCTGAGTCCGCTCTTGCCAGAATCCTCTCCACCATAGACATCATCTGCTTCTTCACCTTGGCCTTGATCTCCTCGACGTCATACATGACGTCGTCCTCCACCAGCCTCACCCAGCCCAATTTGAACTTGGGCTGTAGCGCAGCTGCCAGGAGGAAGTCCATATCCTCAAAATGGGGACCAAACCGACGTTTGATCCCATCCCTGACAGCTAATACCAGTGGCTGACACATCTTGACATCGCTGCTTTCCATCTGCTCCTTCAACATTTTGAGAGAGATGGCCAGGGTGGGCAGGAGTGCCCCCATGTACGCCTTGTCCTCCCCTTGCAGGATGTCCAAGGCCTTACAGACCGGCTTCATCACCTCAAGATACTCTTTGAAGAAGTTGATATCAACTGAAAAAATAGTTAATATTTTAGTCCTGTACTTAAACTTTTTATATTGTACTTTTTACGTTTTACTTTTTACCTTTTCAAAAAGAAAAGTAAAAAAATCAAATATGTATATTGCTCACCAGACGAGAACGAAGGCACCCCAAGAATGTTGCACGTCTGGTGTAGTCCATGAAGCTTCTCCCTGTCTCCGAAGATGTCGACCAGGCGGGACACCCCGTCGTAGACGGAGTTCCATCTCGTAACGGTGGGGACAGTCAGCTGCATCCCTATCTCGGCCTTGATGGTGTCTGAGGCTTCTGAACTTCTTGACTGCTTGTTCCACAGCTCCGTAGCTTTACCAAAGGCGGTCCGGTACGCCTTCCTGTAGGATGGTGAGTTCTTCAGGGCCTTGTCAGCGTCGAAGGTGGCCACTAGGTTCAGGGTGTGGGCGGCGCACCTTGTGTGCTTCGGCAGGACGTATTCAGGATCCTCCGTGGCACCGGCTAAAAAGAAATGTTCAATTTATTCAATAATATATTTGAGTGAAAAGAAAATACCTTACAAGACTTGTAAAAAGTGAAAAAAAAATCAAGAAATAATAAATAATCCATAATTTACCTTCCAAAAGCGATGCCAGATCCTCAACCTGAACGACGTCCTCATCATCGGGCCGCCCCACACCTTCTTCCTCCTCTTCCTGGACCTCCTCAGGCAGCTCCTCGTCCGTTTTGCCAAAGACACTGCACAATGAAACACAATTATTATATTTTTTTATTTTTTTTATTCAATGTTATATAAAAAATTAAAAATGTAAAGATTTAAAAGTCAAAAAATTTGAATGAAGAAATTTAAAAAAAAAATCTGCTTACTTAAATGCCTTGACGAAGTTGCTGCCATTGTCAATAGTAGTCCTGCAGACCTTGGACTTGATGGCAAAGTCGAAGAGGACTTTGTACATCTCCTTCGCAAGGACCTCGAAGGTGTGTCGTCCGGTGAGTCGTCTGCACGCCAAGACTGCCTTCTGCCTGAGGAGGGTGGCCTGGTCAATCCAGTGTAGTCATCCCCATGTACGACCTTAAATAAAATGGAATGCTTTGAATTGAAATGTAGTATTATAATTTATATTTTCACAGCATTGTAATAAATTTATTAAAATAAACTCACAGTTTATTAGTTTCTTTTTGATTGAAGTAAAAAGTAAATTAATTAAAATTTAAACATACTTGTGGGCACATGTCCAAGCGTCTGCCATAGTAGAGACCGACTGTACAGAGTTGAGGACGTCCCTCAGGTGCTGCCTCTTCTCGTCAAACCTTAAAAAGTTTATTAAAAGACAAAAGTAAAGTAAAAAATTATAATGTCATCGCTCATCACTAAAAGAAAAAGAAAAGAAAATACTGTTATCAAGAATGAATTTAAATAGCCAAACAAAAAATACCTGTCTTCAATACTCCTGGTAAGCGTCCTCCTAGACATGGAGTATTGGCCAGGGACACAGGTGCTAACAAAGTCCTTCCACGAATCGGAGTCGACGACGTCGAGAGGCAACATGTTGCCCACAAATAAGGTGATCAACTAATTAAAAAGAAATAAAAATTTGTTACGTTTCATCATAACTGACTGACATTTGAGTGTAATTTAATGATTATAAATACTTCTAGACAAAGTTGTAAGATTTTTAATTGAATTTACTGACCTTCTCTTCAAAGAGAGCCTTGGTGACTCTGGACGGTCCAGCCATGGCCTCCCGTATAGTCGGCTGAACCATGGTCCTCTGCCTCTTGTCGTCGGGGCGCTCCTGAGGGTCTCCTCGCCGCTTCTTCTTTTTCTGGAGCTCCACCCCGTCCTTGATGCACTGGTCGAACTGGTTCTGGACGTGAGGGTGGCGCCTGGAGAAAATGTCGCTTGAGGTTGTTTTGGCTCTTGTTGCTTGTCGAGAGGATGTTCTTGTTCGGCAGGCACAGCAAGCACTTGTACTCCAGGTTCTGCTCAGTCTCAGTCTCTTTCTGAGTCTTCTGGAGGAAACGATCCATCTTCTTTAGAACTTCAAATAATCACTAAACACACTAAAATCACTAAAAAAGACCGTCCGGACCGGACCGTCCGGAATTGCTTAAAAATGGACCGTCGCTCCTCATTTCGGTCCTCACTGAGAAAAGGACCGACTTTCCCGCTCACGTTCCTTAAAAGGACCAAGTTCCTGGAGTTCGGTCCTTTTGGAACTCGGTCCTGCCCACCTTTGCAAATCAGGTACATCGTAAACCACGTCTTTAATGTCTTTGCTTTTTTAATTTTTGTCTTAATAGGTGTAGCTTTAATAGATCGTCTGCTTTTTTGGTTATCCATAATTTGTTGTTTTACAAAGTCAATAATTATTATTTTACATCCTATATACTATTGAGCTAAACTGTGTCTGTGTGTCTGTCCGCTTTCTTCGGAACCGTGCACAGCCTAAACGGCACATCGGAAAATTCTGTAACTACCACCAACTGATAGCCCATGACCTGCCGATGTGCTCTGTCAAGTTTCCCGGTCCTAGGTCACTCCGCGGCCGAGAACGAGCTATTTAATGTCCATTACAAGTGAATGTAAGTACTTCGAAAACGAAAATGACGAGAGCAAAAATACATAATAAACAGTTTGGTAGTCCCGACAATAGTTTGGTAGTCCCGATAATACGTAAGTACCAATATACATATATACAATATGCATATACATATACAGCTAGCTGTGACATATACTGCTACATATACTGTGACATATACTGCTACCTGCCCGGAGGGCAATAGCGAGTGATAGCGAGCTACTGCTTGTATTTTTCTATTGCGATCTGATAAAGAATTGGATAGTTTCACAGCGCTGTATCGGATGGAATCTTGTGCATGTTATGTAATTTTGTTCAATAAAAGTTAAATGCAGATAAAGTTGATTTCTTTTCATTAATACCTAAATATTTTCAGTTATTCATAAATCGGTTGCAATATTATTTTCTGGTTAAAGTGTTATTTATCCATATAATTAACTGATTTTACAAAGTATCTAATGAACCGATTTGCGAGTAATGAAGAAAATACATTTTTACTTTTT
Source organism: Bathynomus jamesi (assembly GCA_023014485.1). Classification (NCBI taxonomy): domain Eukaryota; kingdom Metazoa; phylum Arthropoda; class Malacostraca; order Isopoda; family Cirolanidae; genus Bathynomus; species Bathynomus jamesi. Next base: position 535,637 of record JAJOZX010002220.1, read on the forward strand.
ACCCCCTCCCCCAGGCTGCTGGTGTCCGGTATTTTTGTGGAGGACATCTGGCAACCCTAATCCTATCATGCTTGTTGTTATTATTATATTTATAAAAACTAAAGAATTTCTTTGGATCTTTAATGCTATTTCTAGCTAGATTTATTTCACTCTGCCTTTTGCTCTTCCAAATTAAACTATTTAGCTTATTTCTTAACTGCCTATAATTATCTAATTCCAAAATACTGTCACTGCCTTTGAATTCCCTAAATTACCTTTTTTTATTTTTAATCATTTTAGCTATTTACCTATTCCACCACAAAGGTTTCCTAATCTTGTTATTCCTAACAGTTCTGATAGTCCTGCAGCAGAGTGGTGATATATACACCTGAGGTGTGTTTTAGAGTACATACAATGTTTTATTGTTGATTCTGGTAGGGTAGGCTCTCCAGATCATGAAACCAATTGATGCCACTTTCTAACCCCAGGGGAAATTTTTTTTATGAGCAAAAATAAAATGGCCGCCACCGAAAAAGCATTTTTTCTCTAAACATGGCTAAAAAGTAACTTAACAGAATAAAAAGTGGGAATAAATCAGTAGATACCATGCATAGTATATCTTGTTAGGTCATGAAATCAATAGATATCACTTTTTAGCCATTGGGTTGAAATTTCATGGGCAAAAATCCAAAATGGCCGACACCGAAACTAAATTATTGCGATATTTTCTCTAAAAATAGTCGTAGAGACTTGCTTTTGGTGTTAAACTGCACATTTTCGAGGTTAAATAATTAGTTGGTAGCTATACAATTATGATCTATCCACTGTGAAGCAGCAAAATGAACCATTCCTCACTTATTTGCTAATACTACTTGAACGTCTGTATATAAGCTACTATTTTAGAAACAATTTTTGCAGCTATAAAGCATGTGAATCCCCTTCAATACTGTGCAAGCATGATACTATACTTTTCTCTTTACAGGTAATGGTTAACAATGGCAGAATCATCACCTGCATGCCTTCTCCGTAACCATATAAACTGTAAAACAAACAAAAACCCTTTGATGCCTGCTAGCCAAGAACGACTTACAAGTATTTTAGCTGCTAGTAAATGTAGAGGTGATGGGTTGCATGTGGAATTAGAGACTTTATTGGAACATTCTTCCACAAACCTATATGTCCACAGAAATTGTGCATCTACTTACACATCAAAGACACATATAGATCGCTACTTGGCCCGACAAAAAAAGACTTCAGAGGAACCTGCCACTAAAAGGACTCGTCGTTCCACTGAACCTCCTTTCAACTTCAAAGAGAATTGCCTGATATGTGGAGAAAGATGTTCTTCTGCACCAGATCCCTGTCATCTCGAACGTTGGAAAAGGGTTGTTCAGTGTAGAACTGCTGATCGAGGTGCCAACCAGAAAAGCTTCAAAGATGTAATATTGGACGCTTGCCAGCTGAGAAATGACGAGTGGGCCAGTGAGGTAAGCTTGAGAATTGAAGGTGCCTTGAGTGATTTACATGCAGCAGATGGACAATATCACAAGGACTATATGTCTCTCTTCAGAGGATACAGAAACATTCAGGCATCAACATCAAAAACACCAAATGAAAAGACAGATGAACCCTTTCAATATGTTGTGAATTATCTCACTGATGATCAATCCATAATCTGGAACTCTGTTGAAGTCTATGAATTATACCATCGCTACGGAGGTGATCAATATAGCCGGAGACAATTGATCAAATGCTTATCTGACCACTTTGGAGAGAGATTATTGATATTGTCAGGTCGAGGAGTTGCAAGCCTTTTAGTTTTCCGGAGCAAGGCATCAACAAGTCTCCTGAAATTGGTGTCTGATGACGATGATGATGAAGCTGCCGTGTTTAAAGTAGCTAAACGCATAGTAGATGAATCCAAATCCTTGAAGCAGGACAAGTCTCATTACAAAACAAGGTTGGACATTGAGGATATCAGTAATGATGCCAGTCCCACTCTTCTACATCTGCTGTCTTTAGTATCTGACAAGTTCAACTCTTCTCTGGAGGCAGCAATGATTGGGAACATGGTTACTGGTGTCGTTAACAGAAGTCCTACAGCACTACAAACTGCTTTGGGCATAGCTGTTAGAGACAGGTCGATCATTGAACTATTATATGATTTTGGTGTTTCCTCTTCATATGATGAGGTGCTCCGATTTCGTGCATCTACAGCCAGTGCAGCTTCCAAGAGCCAAGAACACATGGGCCTGTCACCTGGTGGAGCACACTTCTTCCCACCCAGAAAGTGACCCTAAGTGTAACAGAGAATAAGGTACAACTTATCCAGCTGATATGTACCCACCTCAGAGAGCACTCAGACTTCCTGCCTCTTGCTTCATCACAGCTGATCATAACTGGGCCCGATGCTGAACCAGTGGAATTACATGAATCTCGCGTTGTGAAACGAATGGATATGAGAACCACCCACTGATGTGATAATTGCACAGCAGATGGTCTTTGCAGCCACTCATGGAAAACGAAGCATAAGAGTAGTTTCTGATGACACTGATGTCTTCGTACTCTTACTCCATTTCTATCATTCACAAGATCTTGATTGTGTATTAATCATGGTTGGCACTAATCAAGGCCGATCCTCTGTTGACATCCAATCCACAGTCCGTGAACATGCTGAATACATCTCTCAGGTTCTCCCTGCACATGTCTTATCTGGCTGCGATTCTGTTTCATTTCTATGGGGTATAGGCAAAGGAAAAATTGTCAAAATGTTGAAGAATCACTACTCTCTGTCTAAGTTAGGGGTTATTGATTGATTCACAGATGCCAGACGTGATCGCTGAGGCCACCACCTTTATTGCTGCCTGCTATGGTTTCAAAGAATGCAATGAATTATCTGATGTTAGATACAAGATATGGTCTTCGAAGATGTCATACCCAAAACTCACATCAGCTCCTAAGTTGAAGTCACTCCCACCAACATCCGAGGCCTTCGAGGAACATGTCTATCGCGCTCATTACCAGACAGCCATCTGGAGATCCGCGCTACTTCCAGACCCGCCCTCATTGGAACCCATTCATTATGGATGGTCTCAAGACACAGCATCTGGTGTGTTATCTCCTGTACCCTTATCATCAGATGTATCATCATCTTCTGTGGAAGTTCTAAAGATGATACGATGCGGCTGTTCTACACGTCCATGCGCTACCACCAGGTGCAGCTGCTCTGCTACAAAATTGTCCTATTCTATGTTCTGTGGATGTCATGGCTTGTAAGAATGTTGCAACGAACAAACGAGATACAACAGAGTTGATGAAACATGAGTAAACCAAAACAGGCATATTAACTCCATGTGGCTAGTCATTATAGAACTGTTCATGTACCTCAACTGTGTGTGTGTGTGTGTGTGTGTGTGTGTGTGTGTGTGTGTGTGTGCCTAATTACTGAGTTATGTGCTCATCTAAATATAAATAGTATTTTGGTTTATTATTTTTTTTAACCCCATATAACATTATAAATTAGTCTAAATCATCACTGGTAGACCATAGATAGATATTTCCATGCTATATACTCATTTATCCCCTCACTGAACATTCATAAGTTACTATTTGGCCATGTTTACAAAAAAAACGCTATTTCGGCAGCGGCCATTTTGGATTTATGCTCATAAAAAAATTTCTCAAAGGGTTACAAAGTGGCATCAATTGGTTTCATGATCTGGAGGGTCTACCCTACCAGAATCAACAATAAAACATTGTATGTACTCTAAAACACACCTAAGGTGCACCGCTGCAGGACTATGAAAGGAATATACCTACACTGTACACCCTCTAAAATTTCTTTGAATCTAGGCCACATCTCAATAGATTTTTATTGGCAAATTCATTATCCCACTTTACTGAGCCTAACAACTCCCTAAATTTACTATAGTCACCTTTTGAGAAGTAAGGGACTAGCTGGTCGTTGTTGACTAGATCCCTATTTAATTCTATCTTAAAAAGTATGACCAAATGGTCACTATTCCCTAATGACTCTCCTACTGCAAGTTCTCTAATAAGTTCATGATTATTGGAAAGAACCAGATCTAAGATTGCTTGATCTCTAGTTGGTTTGTCTACAAATTGGGATAGAAAACAATCATTATAGCAGTCAATGAAGAGGTTACCTTCCATATTATTTCCCTCTCAAAGGCTCCAGTCTATATAAGGCAGGTTCAAATCTCCCATAATCAATGTTCTAGCACTACAGCCTTTGTTTATTTCTTGAACCATACTGTCATTAACTTCCTGCGTTTGGTTTGGAGGTCTGTAAAATGCACTTATCTGAATATACTCTCTGCCTGAAACACAAATATCAATCCATATTGATTCTACCCTCTCGTCTAATTTAATACTATCATTCTGAAATGAAGTTAAGTCATTCTTAATGTATGACATACGACCAAACCATCCCCTTGCCTATCCATTCTCTGATAAGTATACATTGTATAACTATTTAACTCATACTCTTTTATAGTGTCATTGAATGCTGCCTCCCTAATCCAAGCCTCACTAATGCAGACTATAGCCAGATTTTCACTAATCGTATAACTAAATAATTCATTTTTCTTATTCCTAAGACTCGGTGCATTTGTATAAAAACACTTCAGCCCCTCAGTTTTAACTGATACCCTACCTTTGGCTAGATAGCTGATATGCCTATTCCTGACATAATCTGTATTTAAGACTAACAGTATTAACTTTACCTATACCCTGATGCTTATGCCAGAGGTGGCCAACCTTTCCAAGCGATGGGCCAACAAATTGGTCAGTAATTTTCAGAGGGCCGCTTTTCTGAAATCTAGACTAGAATAATAAGGTAAAATAAAAAATAATTCAAGTACACTGAAATTTTTATTGAAATACAACCACACATATAAGTAAAAATATGCTCAAACACTAATAGAAGTAATATAATCGTTCAAAAAATCGAACCCTGAAAAACTAGAAAATTCAAACATTGAAAAAAAATGTTATTTTCTACATTAGCTGAACTTTAGTGTGATTTTTTAGCCTGTTTTGAGCGTCGGTTAAAGCTGATCGGTACTTATTCTTAATAAAATTCATTGAGGAAAATGCTTGTTTACAGACGTAAGTGGATCCAAATTTGCCACCCGATGGCGGCGAGAAACCCTAACAGCCTTGGTGGGTCATTTATTGGCCCGCGGGCAAGGGGTTGGCCACCCCTGCTTTATGCCCTCTGTTGATCTAAAATTATCTTTCAAAACCCCCAAAGAACTCATATTTTCCTCTAGAAGCCTCCCATATAAAGCAATTCCCTTTCTACTAAGATGTAGTCTATCCTTACTGTAAAGCTCCCTCCTTTCATGAAAATTATCCCACAAATCCATAAACGCAACCCCTTCACTACATAGCATCCTAACTTTATCATTTAAGGCTAAAATTATACTTGTAAACTCCATGCTTACCCCAACCCTTGGTAAAATGCCCACTACATAACACTTGCTCTTCCAATTTTTTAAAGCTTCTAGCAATTCTCTGTACCTCTGCTTAACTACTTCTGAATTTCTGTTCAACTTAAATCTACCATCTTTATCCTTGCTTGTTAAATCATTTATACCTACATGAATTATAATATTACCTCTGCTTTGTTAGAAAATCTAGAAGAGGAAGAGCCATTGTTGTCCCAAGCCGATATGATGACTAAGCTGATTGATGCAGCATTGCTTATATATATTAAGTTAAGGTGTGTATATATCCATCTCATAATTGTAAGGTTAGTGAAAAATTCACTTAATTTAGAGCTAGCATTTTTGGGCTCTTGTGGCATCATTGTTTGGGCACTCTTGTGGCATCATTTTTTGGGGGCGCGTCCTTCCTACTCGTTCGTTGAATGCGGCACTTACAGGGCGTGGTCTTATAGAGAGCTCTCTTGCAATTCAGTTTGGTTGTTTAGATAAAAGATTGTTGCATCGTGCAATGGTGCAGGTTGTGTTGTTGTTGCAAGGTTTAGAAAGAAGACCATAAATAGTGCCCCTTTTGTTTTCTATCTTAATTTTATGCAACTGAGGCCTAAGGTAGGCCCACATCGAGTCAGCAACCCTGAGGTACGACCTAATAGGACCTCCAAGGCCGTAAGTTTTTAGTCTAGCTTAACTTGGGCTGTAGGTTAAACTGGCCCTTCAGAGCTTGGCCGTTCACGGCTCAGCTGGAATTCTGAACCCAATAAAATAAAATAAATTAACATGGTCCTTCGAAACTGGATTCTAGCCCAAGACTGAGTCAGTAACTGTTTTCCGGCAAAGTTCTGAGTGTGCAAATTGTAGCCCAAGTTAGGCCTAGACGAGTTGAGCATAATTGAGTTAAAGTCCCAGGGTAGAAAGGTTGGTCGCCCAATTGCGAAACTTGGCCACTCGTCTGTCGTTGTTTTGGGCCTACATTTTTACCGGTTTGGTTAATTTTGGTTTATTATTGAGTTAAGGTCCCAGGGTAGAAAGTTTGGTCGCCCAATTGCGAAACTTGGCCACTCGTCTGTCGTTGTTTTGGGCCTACATTTTTACCAGTTTGGTTAATTTGAGTTTGATCAGTTTGGTTAAGTATTTTTGCCAATTCAGCTTATTTGGTATTGGGCCAAATTGTTGTTTGCATTGAAGATGAGTGTAGCTGAATTGAACAAGTTTAAAAAAAGGAGAAGCGCCTACAAAGGTCTAATTACAAAGGTCATTGCCACTATAGATTCTGTCATAGAGCAAGAGGATTTAAGCTTAGTGACTGCACAGCTCTCCATATTAGAAACTAAAAAGGTTGCTCTAAGCCAGCGTTTCTTAACCTTTTTCGACATCAATACCCCCTGTAGTTAGGTCTAGGCAGTCCAGCACCCCCTTCACCTGGTTAGTAGCAAAAAGTTAGCAAAAGTTAGTAGCAAAAAGCACCACGCAAATACAAAACAAATAAGAATATGAGTACAATTTATAGTTGACCAATAATATTTTGAATAAAAAGTTATCAAGTTAAAGCAAAGTGAACATACATTTAAAAGCAGCACATTTAGAGTAAAAAATAAACGAGGAAAATTTTAAAACAATATTAAGACAAGACACACAAAGAATTATATTTACAAATTCAAACCTAAATCCTTTCTTGAATATAACAATATAATAAAATACTTGTTCTTGAATATAACAATAGATCAAGCGGCCAAAAGAAATGTTAAGAATAACAATCAAGGAGAATTACTTACCCCCTAATCTTGGGGTCAAAATCATGCAAAAAAAGTAAATTTCTTGTGACAGAGTCAACGTCTTCCTTTTTAATATTAATGGTGATAATGTAAACGTGCAATAAATCTTTCGTAATTAAATATATATTCAAATTCTTATACAGTAATATCTGTTAATAAAATAGAAAAGATTAGGAGTTTGTGAAGGAGTTTGGTTAACGGACCAAACGTATCCATACTGCACATGACAGAAGTCCTTTTCCAGCACCTCCTAAAATCGATTTCACGACCCCCTCGGGGTGCTAGTACCCCAGGTTAAGAAACGCTGCTCTAAGCGAAGTAAATGTTAAAATTGAGGCTCTTATAGAAGAGGATGAAATAGAAAATAACATAATTTACTTTGAAGAGATTATTGATGATATTGTGAAAAATGCTCTGTATGAATTGGTCCACAATTAACCCACCCCTTATATCTCCAGTCTAACTATAGAGTAAATTAAGTCTAGCCTTGTAGGGGTCAGCCTAGAGATTCCGGAAATGGTCCAGAGCGGGCAGATAAATTGAGGTCCACAGTAGGATTCCTCACCAAATTAGGTTAGGGCAATCTACCTTCACCTTTGTTAAGCTATGAGTTGATGCTAGGTCTTAGGCCACAATGTAGGCCTAATTTGTCTGACCCAGCTTAATTCACTGCGTTTACTTCTAACTGGGTTAAAAACACAATTAGTCACTTACTGCTAGTTATTAGAGAGTCCCTTTTCCCCTTTTGTTTAATTGTTGAGAGCGTACTTGCTGGTGGGGATCTTTTTCCGTTGTTTTCTTCTCCCTCCTCTCGTTCCGTCTTGTCGCCCCGTTCCTCGTTTTCGTTCTCCCTTGTCTTCTTTTTCGCGGGGCTTTTTCCACCAGCGTCGTCTTGGTTTTTTCTTCGGTTCGTTGATCGGTAATGTATATCTATTACCGAGCACGCTCTTGTCACACAGTATATAAATACTAGTGTGGAGAATAACTCTGGTGAGCAACCAATTGGTTTCATCCACCCAGTTATTGACATAAAAGGAATTTAATAATTGTTAGATTAACTACCTACCTACTCAGTGAACCATTTTCGTTACCTCCCAACTACCCACTCATCAGTTTTCCATATACTGGGGGCCCCGGGAGATAAAAATTTTGGTGTCATTGTCACCAATTTTTATGTCTGAGTGTAGACTAGCTAACTATTTGACTGTAAATGCCTGTTAATCTGATTAACAGTGCCTATCCTCACCTTCTCATGGAGAAGGTGTAGCATTTAATTAGAAGAGAAAATATACATCCATAGGATGAAACTGTCTATGGTCTTTACCATAAGAAAAGAAAAAGTGAAAGTTAGAAGATAAAATTACAATTCCCCAGCATCTATTTTTTGTTGTAAAAATAGTCGCGCCTTTAATGCTGTTTGTCGCTGAGGTCTTGTGTCTGTCAATGTTGTAGTAGGATGCGTTACCACTCCTACTGTCAAAGGAATAGTTACTGGAAGTTCAGTGTCTCCAGTTGTTACTGTCAGTGGAGAAGGTTCTCCAAAGTCCATTGTTTTGGGTCCAGACTCTAAAGGGTACAAAAGAGAAATGTCTCTTGTTGTGTCACCCGTTGAAGTCCTTAATTTGACCACTCTTGTTACCCCGTCTGCCCCTGGTCTGAGTTCTGAAACTCTAGCCAGAGGCCAGTATTGTCTTGGAGTACTGTCATGTATGAGAACAAGGTCCCCTACCTTAATTGTGTCAGACCAATCCTTCTTAGTCATTTGTTTATGTCTCTCCCTTAGACCCATCAAGTACTCAGTTTTCCACTGTTTAATGAAATGAGCTTTAACTCTAGTTAAATGTTGTAACTTAGTCTGGAGCTCATCATGTCGTTGAGTCCAGTTTGGGTCTTCTGAAGAGTCTATATTGTACTGTAGTCCGGCAGGAGACTAACTTGTTCTCCCTGAATCAAATGATTTGGAGTTAATGGTTCCGGGTCATTAATGTTGTCACTCACATAAGTGAGTGGTCTATTGTTGATGATGTTCTCAATCTCAGCCAGGAGAGTGAGCAACTCAAATAAGTGTATCTGTTTTTTACCAATTGCTTTCTTCAAGCAATTCTTTACTGTTTGTATATTTCTCTCCCAGATAGAACCATACCAAGGAGAGGCAACCGGAATATACTTCCACTTTATGTTTGAATTTTGTATATATAATTGTGAGAGTTCATCGCTTAACAAGTCGTGGATGACTTGTTCACCAGCCTTGAAATATGTAGCAGTGTCAGTCCAAACTGTCTTGGGTACTGAATGTCGTGCACAGAATCTCTTAAAGACAGCAACAAAAGATTCTGCTGTAAGGTCCTCCACAACATCCAGATAAACAGCTCGTGAGGCAGCACATGTAAACAGTACAATGTACATTTTTTGTTCAGTGTCACCCACCCCTACAGTCAATGCTCCTGTATAGTCAATGCCTACAGTCTCAAAGGGTCTGTTGAGAGTAACTCTCTCCTCTGGCAAAGCAGGAGGATTTGGTTTCCTATAGGGCCTAGCATGAATACGCCTACATGTGACACACTCACTCAGGACTGTTTTAACAGTGATCCTTCCCTTGGGTATCCAATAAGTTTTTCTTAATGTAGTTAGTGTATGTGGTACCCCCATATGATATACATCATTGTGTGTTTTTCTGATGATTAATGTTGTCAAATAGCTAAATCTAGGTAAAAGGATTGGATGTTTGCTTTTGTATGACAGTTTTGATTTGTCTAATCTCCCTTTACACCTTAGAAGGCCTTCCTCATCTCTGAACAAGTTTAGATCCACAACTACTGATGGTACAGGTTCTTTTGTTTGTTTCCCATTAGTCAAGAATTCTAACTCTTTATTGTACTCTTTTTGCAAAGCTGGGCACAAACCGTTAATCCGTTAATCGTTAATTAACGAAGTTAACTTTTTCGTTAACGATTTAACTTTTAAGTTAACTTTGAAAATTATTATCGGACTAATTAACTTCCGTTACATTTAACTTCCGTTAACTCAAGTCCGTTAACCCAAAAAATTCATAAATAAACAAGATCCAGGGGGAGGAACAAGCCTACCTTGGGACTCTGCTGCCAACAGTTGCTGCGACAATCTTCAGGCTTAAGGACTTGAAGTCCAAGGGCCTCGTCTACTGCAGCGCCTTGGTCGACGCACTTTTGTCAGGCATCGACAAAAGGTTTGGGCCCCTCCTGGAGGATGACGAATGCCAGCTGGCTGCTGCCTTCCATCCCAGGTTTCGCCTCATCTGGTTGGACAAGTATGACAACACCAAGGTCGCCAGGGTGAGGAAAAGCATGGAGGGTACAGTCGAGGAGGCCATGAAGCAGCAGTCCAACGAAGTGGGCAGCAACAGTGGAGGCAGCAACAACGAGGAGGAGGAGGAGGATGACTTCTTCAGTGCTGTCATCCAGACAAAAGAGAGCAGCAGAAGCCACAGGTCACTCAAGGGCAAGGCCCAGAACTTGGTCAAGACCTGGCTGGAGACCAACTCCAAGGACTTGCTGACAGATGCTGCCTTCTTGGGTGAGCAAGTGTTGGTGGATTTGTTCATCAAGTTCAACACAGCCATCCCCTCCAGTGCTGCAGTGGAGCGTTTGTTCTCTATGGGCAAGGACATCCTGAGGGCCAAGAGATCATCCCTGTCTGATGAAAACTTTGATATGCTAATTTTCATGAAGGGCAACATGCATCTCATGGACAAAATGGAGAACGAGAAGAAGAGGGAAAATTAAATTATATATATATATTGTGTTTTTCATTTTTTTTATAATAAAAGTTAACGTTAACGGTTTATCGGTAACTTCCGTTACATGTTTAACGAATTAACGGATTAACGGTTAACGAAGTTAACTTTTTGGTTAACGGATTAGCGGTTAACGAAGTTAACTTTTTGATTAACGGTGCCCACCACTGTCTTTTTGTTGTGCATGGCCTATCCAGTATTTGGTTGCAACTTCTGTATAATTATGATTGTTTTTATTTAGCTGTTTGTTAATTGTAGTTAAACAGTTGTGAGCAAACCTCAAACAGTAGGCTGTAACCCTGACAAGTTTGTTGAAATCAGAATAAATTTCATAATTAGTGATTGGTTCAACCTTTTCATTTGAAAAGATTAAATTTAATGTCAAGTTAACTTGTTCCACAGGCCATTGGTCTGTATTACAGATCCACTTAGGTCCCATAAACCAAGTTTTGTTTGACTTCAACAACTTGTAGGATAAACCTCTGGTCAGAAAGTCTGCTGGATTTTGTTTAGTTGGAACATAGTGAAAGTTTACTTGTAGGCTTTCATTAGCTTCAGCTATTTCTTTTAGCCTATTTCTTACAAAGATATTCTTACTATTAATGCTATCATTCCGTATCCAGCAAGACAAATCTGACTGTCAAGCCAGATGTGGATATCAGTTATGTTCACATCATGGTAAGCATCCTTAAGCAATGAAATGGTTTTAATGGCTAATGCAGCAGCCAATAGTTCCAATTGAGGTATGGTTCGGGTAGGTTTGAGAGGTGCAACTTTCCCTTTTGCATAAATTAGATGACTTTCTGTAGGACTTACAAGATACGCACAGCACCCATAAGCTTGTGTGCTTGCATCAGCAAACACATGAAGTCTCTGGGGCTTATCCCTAAACCCACAGCACCTTTGAATTTTAATGTTCTGCACTTTTGTTAAATCAGCAGCTAACTTCTTCCAAGATTTTTGATTTTCATTTGTTATTGGATCATCCCACCCAACATTTGTCCTCCAAATTTCTTGGAGGAGAATCTTTGATTTTATTGTTGAAGGCAGGAATAGACCCATAGGATCAAAAATTTTGGAAGCCTCTGATAATATTTGTCTTTTAGTATTTGCTTCCTCAAGTTTAAAACCTTTAGTACAGATTGAATCATGACTGTTAGAAGTTGCATCCAAATACCAGTTCATACCTAAAGTTTTAACTCTGTCTGATGGCTCAGTAAGACCATTATTATCCTTTAAAATCTTTTTGTTTAAATCCTCATCATTTGAAATCCACTCTCTAAGTTCAAAGTTACCTTGTTGCATAATGTTTTGAGAGTGTTCATAGACTTCAGATGATTCAGATTTTGTTGTTGTTGAGCCTATTAGATTGTCTACGTAAAAATGTTCCTTAAGGAAGTTCAATGTTAAAGAGTTATTAAACTGGTTCAAATGATGTCCAATTGTCAATGCTAATAGGCTAGGTGAGCAATTGGCTCCAAACAACACAACATTAAATCTATAGGTTATGAACCCTTTATTCAAATCAAATGGATCCTTGAACCATAAGAACCTAAGTTGGTTCTTATCATATTCATTTTTAAGATTTATTCTCAAAAATGCCTTTGAAATGTCACTTTGTACGGCATATTTATCTAACCTGAACCTCAGTAAGAGCTTCACAAGGTCAGAAATGAGATTAGGACCCTCAATCAGGCAATCATTCAAACTGTGTTTATCACTGTCTTTGAGGCTACAGTTATATACTACTCTGAGTTTTGTTGTTGGGGCATCTTGTCGATAAACCCCCCTGTGGGTTAAATAATGACAACCATCTTTTTTAAAAGGGTTATTTGTTACTTCTTCAATGAAGCCTTTCTGTAGCTGTTCTTTGAAGACATCATTATATGTTTGAATATTATTATCTTGTTTGAGTTTTTTCATTACTTTATATAAATGTCCTTTAGCTACTTTGAGATTGTCTCTTAAAGTTGGACAATTTATTTTCCAAGGTAACTCAACAAAATAACTATTGTCTTTGCACTGAATGGTGTCTTCAAATCTTTCTACCATTAACTGATCTTCTGAAGTTTGATTTGTGTCATGTATACCCACAGATTCTAGCAACCATAAAGTTTGAATTGCCTCATCCAAAGTTTCATTTGATAATGATGAATTAATGTTCTCAGTTGAGATAATATTATTCAAAGTGTTGCTCTTCTTACAGGTGTATGTAGGACTGAGTTGAGGCACATAGTATTTGTTGGTCATGAACTATTTTGGTTTAGGTCTAGGTTGTATTTGGATAGGTCACCCAAAGGGGCTATCCCTGATGGAGTCTGAATAGCTATACCATTACCTATCTCCACTATGCCCTTATGAATAAGATTAATATAATCTGCCCCCATTAACATTTCAATGTTAGCTACTGTGTTGTTAGTGATATGTCTATCAGCTATTTTGTAGTGTTTTCCCAAATGATTTATGGTTTGTTCTAGTTTGGGTATAACCAGTTTGTTTTGTCCTACTTTAGAAATAATAACTGCTTCAATTTTCTCTAATTTATTTTCTAAATGTAGTTCCAGGTCAATTGTCTTATAGCTTTTTGTCCGAGTTATCCTTAACAAAGGATGCAATTGAGGTTTTGTTCATTCGGGTTTGGTGTCAAACCCAATTTATTAACTACATTTTGTGAAACAAATGTTTGTTGAGAACAACAGTCTATAAGACATCTCACTGGAGTGGTGCTACCCTCACTATTCACTAAGTCCAAAGTAATAGTTGGTAAAAGAATCTCAGTGTTTCTTGTTACGTTGTTTGAGCAAACAGAATGTCCCATGAAAGTGGCATTTTCTTGATTACCTTTGTTTGGTGGAGGTATCTTTTGAGTTTGAGTACTATTGTTTGGACACTTTGGTGAATCACACATTGATGAGACATGTCGTAAACTTTTACAAAACTTACACTTGAATCTTAACCTAGATTTACAGTCTTTCTTATAATGTCCGTGGCCAGTACACTTTTTACATAGGTTCAACTGTTCACATCTTTTAGCTCTTTGGTTAAAGTCTGAATATTTGTCACACCCAGTACTACTGTGTTCATTACTTGCACAAAATTTGCAATGTAGTGTGTAAGTTGAGGCAGCAGTTACATTAAAGTTCTGTAATGTAGGTGTTCGTGTATTACAGTTGGTCACATTTGATTCTACAGTATCAAGTTTTGTCTGTTTGGCTGTAGCTAGTTGGTCTCTGGGAACAGTCTTTGGTTTATCCATAGTCTGGGTCTTATTTTGTGTTGGAATTTTTCTCAATTTGTAATTAGTTAGGATATTGGGAAAGTGTTTTCTGATCTCTTCAAGATTAGGATAATTTTCTCCCGTCTTTAGAACTAAAATATCTTTAACCCTCAAAGGAAGGCACCTAAGAACTATGCCTTGTATAATCCAAGATGAAGCTTTAATATCTATCTCATTGCTAACCAGTTGTCCTATAATAGCTTCTAATTTTGTATAAAATTTTTCCATATCACTATGGTTATCTTTTATGGGTGCAAAATCAAAAATTTGTTGAGATAATTCATATACAATCTCATCTTTATTAATGTAATTACGTTTTAAGATATCAATAGCTACTTCATATGAATTCCCTACGGCTGGTAAATAGGCTATCAGGTTATAGGCTGGGCTTCTAAGGAAACTAGTTAAGTAGCTAAACTTATCAACAGTTGAAATATAAGGTTTATTACCTATTAAACTCTCAAATTTGTCAATGAAAGATGGGAATTGTACCGTGTCCCCTTCAAATGTTGGTACTAACAAAATGGGTAACTGAGCCCTCAATTCTTGTGACTCAGGATTTAGCATGCCACTTAAATTTTGTTGAAGGTTAGCTCTACTTTGATTAAAATCAGAATTAGGTTTATTTGGTGTTAAGTCAGTCAAACGAGACCGTAGTCTCCTTATTTGCTGTTCAATTGAGATTACCTGATCATCATTATCAGCGTAAAGGTCTATCAATTGTTTTTCAGCCATTTCGGATTCAACTAACTCTGAAATACTCTCATCAATGGCTATTATTTCCTTCTTTTTAGTTTCCAATTTAAGAATTACACACTCTAAATCTTCCTTACCTGGTTGTGTAATATTGTTAAAAGTGTTCACAGCCTTTGTAACAGCTCCCAACTTTGCCCCCCTTTTCTTTTTTAACTTTTTCAATTCCGCACTGTCCATGTTTAAGTCAAAATTGTTTAACTGGGGATCGTAATGAAATAGAGGACAAGAAGAAATTACCAGAGAAGAGAGAGCACAGACAAAACGGTCAAGTTTTAAATTTGGTTTAATCCCCCCCAAGTACTTATGTGTCACTCAGGTCTAAGCTTATAAGAGAATGAGACTCCTTAAATGTAAATGTTTCCTAGTTAGGCCCTAGGTTGTAGACCTAATTAGGCTTGATTAGGTTAGGCTTAGGCTTAGGCTTAGGCTAGACCATTTAGCCTAATTCTGCAATTTTTTTGTTAAGTAAGGTTAAGGTTTGTTTATTCCCCACACACGGACAACCAATGTGAAAAATGCTCTGTATGAATTGGTCCACAATTAACCCACCCCTTATTTCTCCAGTCTAACTATAGAGTAGATCAAGTCTAGCCTAGAGGGGTCAGCCTAGAGATTCCGGAAATGGTCCAGAGCGGGCAGATAAATTGAGGTCCACAGTAGGATTCCTCACCAAACTAGGTTAGGGCAATCTACCTTTACCTTTGTTAAGCTATGAGTTGATGCTGGGTCTTAGGCCACAATGTAGGCCTAAGTTGTCTGACCCAGCTTAATTTAATGAGTCTTCTAAGTTAGAAGATCCAACTGGGCTAAAAACACAATTAGTCACTTACTGCTAGTTATTAGAGAGTCCCTTCTTCCGTCCTGGTTTAATTGTTAAGAGCGTACTTGCTGGTGGGGATCTTTTTCGTTCTCCTCTGTTCTCCTTTTCCGCGGGGCTTTTTCCACCAGCGTCGTCTTGGTTTTTTCCTCGGTTCGTTGATCGGTAATGTATATCTATTACCGAGCACGCTCTTGTCACACAGTATATAAATACTAGTGTGGAGAATAACTCTGGTGAGCAACCAATTGGTTTCATCCACCCAGTTATTGACATAAAAGGAATTTAATAATTGTTAGATTAACTACCTACCTACTCAGTGAACCATTTTCGTTACCTCCCAACTACCCACTCATCAGTTTTCCATACTTGGGTTACTTGCACAATCAGAACTTTGCCGGAAAATAGTCACTGACTCAGTCTTGGGCTAGAATCCGGTTCGAAGGACCATGTTATTTTTTTATTTTATTAGGTTCAGAATCCCAGCTGAGCCGTGAACGGCCAAGCTCTGAAGGGCCAGTTTAACCTACAGCCCAAGTTACGCTAGACTAAAAACTTACGGACTTGGAGGTCCTATTAGGTCCTATCTCAGGGTTGCTGACTCGATGTGGGCCTACCTTAGGCCTCAGTTGCATAAAATTAAGATAAAAACAAAAGGGGCACTATTTATGGTCTTCTTTCTAAACCTTGCAACAACAACACAACCCGCACCATTGCACGATGCAACAATCTTTTATCTAAACAACCAAACTGAATTGCAAGAGAGCTCTCTATAAAACCACGCCCTGTAAGTGCCGCATTCAACAAACGAGTAGCCAGGACGCGCCGTGCCCCCCAAAAAAATGATGCCACAAGAGTGCCCAAACAATGATGCCACAATGATGCCACAGGAGCCCAAAAATGCTAGCTCTAAATTAAGTGAATTTTTCACTAACCTTACAATTATGAGATGGATATATATGCAAAGGTGGGCACCCGGGCCTCAAAAAGGACCGACGGTCCCGGTCCCGGTCCTTGCCTCAAACTGGACCGACGGTCACGGTCACGGTCCTTTCTGAAGATAGGACCTAGGAACGACTCGGTCCTCGGTCCTTATATATAATATAAGTGAAAAATTTGATTAAAATGAAAAATGAAATTAAAGACACCGGAAATCTTTAATTTTATTAACGTAAATTATAATTAATACAATACATAAATGATGAAAAAAAGCTATTAAGTTAAATGCTTGAGTTTCCCTTCAAGAAGACTAGCATTTCAAAATGGCTGTCACTGAGCCCTGACCTTTTCGGCTTGAGGACGTCCTTCCCCAAAGAGAAGAGCCTCTCCACGGCGGCACTGGATGGGATAGGCGTGTTAAACTTGATGAACAAGTCCTTCAACGCCGGGCTGGGGAACGAGTCCTTGTTGAAGATGAAGGGTTTCACAGGCCTCTCGCTGAGAAATGTCTCCACCAACTTGGTCCCGGTCTCCTTCGTCTTCTCCCCGCCCTCGTAGAGAGCCTCAAAGAAGTCGTCATTGTCCTGGTCATTCTCACCCTCGCTGCTGCTGGTGTCCTTACCTGAGTCCGCTCTTGCCAGAATCCTCTCCACCATAGACATCATCTGCTTCTTCACCTTGGCCTTGATCTCCTCGACGTCATACATGACGTCGTCCTCCACCAGCCTCATCCAGCCCAATTTGAACTTGGGGTGTAGCGCAGCTGCCAGGAGGAAGTCCATATCCTCAAAATGGGATCCATCTTCTTTAGAACTTCAAATAATCACGAAACACACTAAAATCACTAAAAAAGACCGTCCGGACCGGACCGTCCGGAATTGCTTAAAAATGGACCGTCGCTCCTCATTTCGGTCCTCACTGAGAAAAGGACCGAGTTCCTGGAGTTCGGTCCTTTTGGAACTCGGTCCTGCCCACCTTTGTATATATGTACACTTTAACTTAATATATACAAGCAATGCTGCATCAATCAGCTTAGTCATCATATCGGCTTGGGACAACAATGGCTCTTCCTCTTCTAGATTTTCTAACACTGAGCTAGCAGCTTTCTTAAACCTTGCCCTAACCATGTCCCTAACCTCTGCTAAACACTTATTGCAAAACCACAAAATATTTGATGACTTCATACCCCTGTACACTTGTCCTGTAATTTTGATGCAGGCTGAGTGATACTAATCATCACAACTCTCACATGCTACAGCCTTATCCCCTTCCCTACCTTCCTTCTCACAATCCTTACAGTCACAGTCTAAAGTCATCTTAAATACTATTCTTTAACTCAGAATGGCTGATGGGAACCTAGGCTAATCAACCAAAATGTTGGGCTTGCACTGAATGAACCCCAAGATCTCTTTAAATACTAAGTTAAATTAAGCTTAAAGCTTAGGAATAGAGCTATTTATACTTTGATAATCCCAATAAAGGAAAATCTACAGAAACAAAAATAAATCCTTTCACAATTTGTCAAAAAACTTGGAGCACAGCAAGTTATTCAAGTCAGCTAGGCCAAGCAGTCTAAAACTATATTTTATGATAAGTCAAATAAATATATCAGTAAACTGTTTACAAAACTAGTGAAGCAGCCTACCTTATTCAAGTTTTACCTGAAACATAGATTACATTATTTACACAATTTACAATCTGTCTTTTTCATTCGTGAAAGCGTCGAATTGCTTCTTAAAACTACTGAAGGAGCTATTTTCCAGGTATTAGAGTTGTGTGAACAATGGCAGACCAGTCCACTTACACTCTGAAGGAAAGGATAGTGATGAGCACATGGGCTCATGGAAGGTCACATCCTGGCAAAACGATGCATGATATCCAGAATGATTTCAACACAAGATTCAAAAACAAGACGGTATTACGCTGGGAGAAAAAGCTGTTTGAAACTGGTTCCATCAAGGACAGAGAGCGTTCGGGAAGACCAACAACGCGAACAGAACAATGTGAAGGTGTGGTTGCATCGGTGGCTCATTTACCGAAAAAAAACACGTCAAGCAGAACGTATCCCGGGTGCGTTACCGCACAAGAGAGGAACTGAAACACGCTGTTCGAGATGCATTTGGTACAATCACTCCAGCAATGTTGCGTCGAATCTCACACCGCACATGGAGGCGCATAATCCTTTGTTACGAAAATGATGGTGTACACACATTCCTCATTAGTAACTGTAATTAGTAAATGTATTTACTGTAATTAAAGTAATTGTTGCTAGTGACTTGTTTCTTAAATTACACCTACCACATATAAATACAATTAATCACACAAAAATAAAATTGGTATTACAATATGTACATTTTGTAAGGGGTGACAGGACTTTTCGAACACCCTGTAGTTTTCTTATTATGCTCTCGAGTTCTTCTGTCGGACTCTAATAAAAAAAAAGTTATTAACATCTAAATTATCTAAACCTGAAAACATTTTGAACATCTGTATTATATCTCTCCTCAAACAATGTCTCTCAAAAAAAACATGCCCAATATTTTTAATCTTTTACTGTATTTCAACTCCAACATTTTTAAGCTAGGGATAAGTTTGGTTGCATTATGTTGTACACCTTCAAGCATATCTACAGTATATTCTATCTATGCTATCTATGGCGAGGTAATTGAACTTAAATGTAGTAACATACGAATTATATAATCTATAGTTCACTTCCTTATTTCGGTAACTAACATTCCTGTTAATAATTTTATTTGGCTTATTCTTAGCCTCCGAGCACTGCTTAAAAAACTTTAGATCACTACAAACTGCTTTTTCCTGACTGACATCTAACCAGTTTCTTTGCATCTCATAACTAAAGCAGTGTTCCCAGTGGACAAAAAAAAATGTAGCCCAACCAGGGCCAAAACGTACCAAAAGACAAAAAAGTATCTATTCTATTTGATATATATTATATATATATATATATATATATATATATATATATATATATATATATATATATATATATATATATATAATATATTTATTTATTTATTTATTTTACATTTAATATGACAAGCATATAAAAAATATATTTATGGCAGTAAATAAGTAATAATAATAATAATAATGTTTATTTCATACACAGGCGTGCCTGGTACATATCAAAAGCACAACTACATATATACAATAAAATAACCTGCTTCAATAAAGCAGATACAGAGGTACAAGTACAAAAAAGCTCAACAATGGCACAGAAACACGTAAAAGTTAGGTCACCGATGTTGGCATCTGAACCATTCTGGCCAAGTGGGCATGCAAACAATGTTTGATATCACCAGCTGTACAGTTGTCAAAGTTCATCTGCACCGTTATATTTACGCCGAATGTTCATATGGTTCACCATAATATAACCACCATAACAACTGACAGATCTAATCACTGTCCACTGATGCAACAATACCATTGCTGCTACACCTTAGGCTTTTTAAAAACAACAGCTGTCGGCAATCATCAAGCATTGGGCATGTTAGCAGACCCCAACGAAGGCAAAGTGGATGATTCCTATGAGCTAACGGTAATCCTAATAATCTCTTGATACAAGAATGATAAGCAATGCACGATTCCTTAAAGGCTTGAGGGTAGTAAAATGTACGAAAATGGTTAAAATAAGTTAAAAAAGTATCCCAAATCTGAAAATTTACCCATTTCGTATCATTTAGGTCAGCGGCATAAGACAGTACTACCGATATCAAAGAGTATCCAAATGATACTTTCGTATCCCCACTGGGAACACTGAACTAAAGTTTTCATTATTTCTGCCAAAATGGAGGACTTTTGCATTTTCTGAACAATAAATTCCACATGCCACTTACTAACCTAGGCAACTAACCTATCAAGCTCTGTTTGCGGTTTATAAGAATGTTCTACATTTGTAACTGAAGCAGCTACTTTTGTATCATCTGCAAATTTAGAGATTTTGGTACCTCTTTTCTCTCCCTTGTGACCATTTTTCTACCCAATTTATGAGTGACCTCGATATTCCATAAACTTTTAATTTAAGACATAAACATTGACAGAACCTGTCATATATTTGAACAACCGAGGAAACACATAACGCTTTCGCGTCCAGAGGCATTTTACATGTTAACCCTCCGACACTCAAGATAATGACCAGAATTTCATTCGAACTATTTGGTGTAACGCTGGGGTCCCATAAAAGGAATATTGTTATTTTATTTATTTGTCGGGTTCGAAATCCCAGCTGAGCCGTGAACGGCCAAATTCTAAAGGGCAAGTTCTACCTAAAGCCCAAGTTAAGCTAAATTAAACTTTACGGATTTGAGATCCTATTAGGTCCTACCTCAGGGTAACCTCAGGGTTGCTGACTCGATGCGGGCCTACCTTAGACCTTAAATTACATGAACTTAAAAGGTAAACAAAAGGGTACTATTTGTGGTCTTCTTTATGAACCTTGCAACAACAACGCAACCTGGACTATTGTACGATGCAACAATCATGTATCTAAACAACCAAACTGAATTGCAAGAGAGCTCTCTATCAAACCACACCTTTACGTACGACCTTCCACAAACGAGTAGAAAAGACGCGCAGCGTTTCAAAATGATGCCAACAGTGTGACCAAACAATGATGCCACAAGAGCTCAAAAATGCTAGCTCTAAATTAATTTAATTTTTCACTAACCTTACAATTATGAGATGGATATATACACACACCTTAACTTAATATATATACAAGCAATGCTGCATCAATCAGCTTAGTCATCGTATCGCCTTGGGACAACAATGGTTCTTCCTCTTCTAGATTTTCTAACACTCCCCACCGAAGAGGCATTGTTGTCATTACCTTCTGCAAGGTTAGCCAAGCCTTCTTCATGAGGCTGTAACTCAAATGTTTCATCTTGACTATCTGTGTTTTTGCTGATTTCTAAAGCATAGAGTTTTTGTATAGGTCTCTTTAACTTTCCTCCTGAAGTCTTTACCAGTGCAGACCTAACTAAATTGTCTTTGCCAACAAACAACTCTTCAATTATGCCAAGCTTCCAGCATTGCCTTGGTCTTTCATCCCCAATCATTACCACTTCTCCCACCTTGATACAATTTGCATTGGAGCCCTTTACCTTGCCTGATGGGTAATAATTGAGTTCTGGCAAGTATTCCATCTGCCACCTCTTCCATAACTGATCTTGTAGCTCTTCAAGGTACCTGAACCGTCTGGTTAACTCTCCTTGAGTGCTCTGGATGGGCTGCAAGTCTTCTGGCACACTGGGGTTTGATGTTAATCGTTTACCACAAAGAAAATGATTTGGTGTCAATGGCTCTGCATCCTGCCTACTGTTGTAAAAAAAGTGATAGGCCTACTGTTCACCATTGCTTCTACTTCACATAAAACAGTAGAGAATTCTTCTTTGCTCAAATGAGCATTAGCTAAAAGTTTCTTTAATGGACACTTTACACTTCTCACTAGCCTTTCCCAAAATCCTCCCCACCATGGTGCTCTCTCAACAATAAACTCCCACTGTACCCCTTGGTGTGAAAAGTAGGATTGGAATCCTTCCTCTTTTAGCAAGGACCAAATTTCTTGGAGTTCCTTTGCAGCCTTTTTGAAGGTTTTTGCATTATCCGATATGATTTTATTTGGGAAACCCCTTCTGTTCACAAACCTTTTAAAGGCCAAAAGAAATACATCACTACTTAAGTTGCTTACCAACTCCAAATGGATTGCTCTGGTGGTAGCACAGGTGAAAAGACATATAACCTTTGTTAGACTCCCCTCGCTCATACACATAGACTGGCCCTGCAAAGTCTACCCCCACTACATCAAATGGGGCAGTATAGACACACCGTTCTCTTGGAAGTGGAGCCACCTTTTCATAATAAGGCTTTGCACTCCAACGCTTGCAAACCACACATTTATGCAAGACCTTTTTCACTACTTGTCTAATTTTGAGAATCCAAAATTGTTGTCTAATCTCTATTATCACTTCTCTAACTCCAGCATGTAACAGCTTATGATGAGTATCCAGGATCAAAAGGTCCACAAAGTGCCCCCCAGAAGGTAGCAAAATTGGATGTCTTTTCTCCTCTAGAAGCCCAGAAAACTGTAGTCTACCTCCTACTCTCAATAAATCCTGATCCAAAAACACATCCAAACCCTTGAGAGCAGAATGTGTTGGTAGAACCTGTAATGGATGGCTGGTGAGCAATTCTCTCTCTTCACCAAATTTTTTCTTCTGCATTTATACCACCCAGTATTTCCTGGCTTGCTGAATCTCATTACTGTTCAGAATTCCTTCCCTTCTTGTTTCTCCCTTAATGTTGTTGGTAAATCTATATATCCATGCTGTCACTCTTAACAATCTTTTCAGACTGCTAATGTCCTCAAGCCTCAATATGGGGTCCTGCTGCATAACTTGACAACTGTTCACAGCGCATTTTCTCACCTCACTCACCCATGCTTCTTCAGCCTGGCATTCTCCTACAATAGGCTGATTAGAAGGCCAGTTTTCACTTCCAAGTTTTAGCCACTCTGGCCCATTCCACCACAAACTTGATTGTGAAAGATCTTTCACCGAAATTCCTCGTGTTGGTAAATCAGCGGGGTTTTGGATGCCTGGACAATGCTTCCATTGCTTGGGATCTGTGTGCGCTTGAATTTCCTCCACCCTATTGGCAACAAATGGTTTCCATTTCCTTGCCTGACTTCTTAACCAGTGCCAAACTATAGTGGAGTCTGTCCAATAATAGCTTGGAATTTCATAGAGGGCCAAAGACTTTCGCACTGTAATTGCAAGCCGACTAGCAATAACGGCACCCATCAATTCCAACCTTGGAACAGAAAGCCTTTTCAAAGGTGCTACTCTACTCTTTGCAGCAACCAACCTGCAACTTACTTCCTCTTGCAATGCGCCTCTTATATAAATACAAGTTGCATAGGCTTCCTCACTTGCATCACAAAAGATGTGCAGCTCCAAATTGTCTGGACTATTGTTCAACTCTCCAAAGTACCATCTTGGGATTTCAATGTCTCCAAGATGTGCCAATTCTTTGAACCAATATTTCCACCTTACCACCATATGATCAGGTAACTCTTGGTCCCAACCAAGTCCAATTTCCCAGAGGCTCTGAAACCAAATTTTTGACTTTATCACAAATGGAGCCAGGAATCCAAGAGGATCAAAGACCTTCGAAGCCAAACTAAGAGCTGTACGTTTTGTCCACCTTGTCTCATTCTCGGCCAGCTCTACTAAAGATTTCCCATTGAAGGTAAACAAATCATCATCTTGCTGCCAAACGATGCCTAGCACCTTTGCGTCTATTGCCCACAACTCCTTAATACCAGAATCCTCAATACTTTCTGCTGCATCAGGTACTACAGAGGAATGACTCATAAACTCTTGTAATTGCGAATGATTGGTCTGCCATTTTCTGAGCTCCATGCCAGCCTCCCTCATTATAGCTCTAGCCTCCATGAATATCTGTTTAGCCATTTCTGTATTATCCACGGAACATAGCAAATCATCAACATAAAAATTTTTCCTTATGTGTTCAATAGTGTTAGGATAGACTTCAGAATATTTCTTAAAATGGTACTGCATAGTAGCTGCCAACAGAAATGGACTAGAGCTGAGGCCAAACAACACTGACTTCATTCTATATGCTTGAACCTTAGGTTCATTTTCCAACAAGTCTTTCGTATCCACCCACAGATACCTTACTGCATCTCTGTCCTCTGGTTTTAACTTTATCCGCAAAAAAGCTTGCTTCACATCTGCAGTCAATGCTACTCTACCAAACCTGAATCTCAGTAACAAGGAAAATAAATCTGCATTTAAATTTGGCCCAGCATCCAAACAGTCATTCAAGGACACACCACCTTTGTCCTTGGCTGAGCCATCAAAAACTACCCTCAGTTTGGTGGTAGTTTTGTCTCGCCGTACCACTGCATGGTGTGGCAGATAATGTGCCTCCTGGCTCACCAGCTCACCTTGCACCCTTTCAGCATAGCCCTCCCTTACATAACTTAGGATGGCCTCATCGTATTCAATTAACAACTCCTCATTTTTTCTTAGCCTGTACAATGAAGTCTCCAACCTCCGATTAGCTAGCTGAAGGTTTGAACCGGGTTTGCAAGAATCCTTCCATGGTAGGCCAACTTCATAGCAACCATCTCTAAACCCAATCCCTTTTTCAAAGTGCTCTAAAACATCATTGTTCACTGTACTTGCCTGGTTGTCCTTTATACCAATAGATTCAAGTTCCCAAAATGCTTTCAAATGCCTTTCCAGACCATGGCTGTTCTCCTCAATCTTAACAAAGAGAGCCTTAACTTCCATTTCATTGCAATAACTACCATGTAGCATCCAGCCTAGCTTACTTTCAATAGCTACCGGGCCTTGAGATGTACGGACAATATTACCAGTGATGAAGTCCCAATAATAGTCAGCTCCAATCAAAAGACTAATATCTTCTGTTCCCTCAAACTTATTATTGCCCAAATTAATTCCTTTAACTTGCAATTCTTGGACACATGCCATATCTAAACAAGTAGTGACTGGAGCACAAAGTTCCTCAATCTCTACAGCTTGGACCTTGATAGTGGGACTTTGCGGTAACAACCCTTTAACCAGAACTTCTACCTTCTTAAATTTGGTTCGGTTTTGAACGGAACCCCCAAACCCAGAAATTCTTAAATTTTCCCTCTTAAGTTCTTTAAACTTCAATTTTCTGGAAATTCTGGTCTTAATAAAACTACACTGGCTACCACTATCAAACAACACTCTTACAGTAGCTTCTCCCTCATTCCCAATTAATAAGGCTGCAGTTGTTTGCAATAATCCCCCTTTACTTTTACTCCCTTGCATAGCAGTGGCATGTGCCACTGATGTCTCTACTTCTGGGGTAGGCCTACTAAGAGTGTTTTCACACAATAATGGCTGATGCCTACCATGACATTTTTTGCACAAAATTTTAAACTTACAAAACCTTGCTCTATGACCTTTCAAAAAACATTTAAAACATGCTGTGGACTTAGTTACCCTGTCCTTTCTCTCCTCAAAGGGTAAGGCCTCAGCCACCTCACATTTATATGACTTGTGGTTGCCTTCGCAAAATATACATTCCTTGATTCCCTTTAATTTATTCTCAGAGGAGGCATGTAGAGCTGACACTGTACCTGGGCTATTCCTTTTTGTGGAAACTTTGGTGCTGTGCCTGCCTTTGTCCTCTTGTTTACCATCCCACTGTGCAAACTCAACTCCCTCTCGTCTTGCTAATTCTGTGCCTAAAAGACTTAACATCTGCTGAAGGGGGATGTACACATGTTCTGCAGAGTGTCCCCTACTTAATTCAAGCAAAATTGAGCTAGGCAATTTAGACTCCAGTGTAGGAACCAACATTATACCATACTTTTCCATTCCTACACCCAAGTTGTCCAGAGACCTAGTTCTAATTTCAAATTCATCATATAACTGCCGTAACTCCTTGACACTATTAGGATTATTAACAGGAGGTATAGTTAAAAGTGCACGGAGGTGGCTTTTAATTAAGATCTCTGGCTTACCAAACCGTTTCTTTAATATATCCCAAGCCACATTATAATTAGCCTCTGTTAATGCTAATCCTGCTATAGTCTTTGCTGCCTCCCCTTCCAAGAGGGACCGCAAATAATTAAACTTCTCCACGGCACTTAACACTTGACTAGAATGAACTGCTGATTGAAAACTGTCTGCCCATCCTTGCCATTCCTGAATACTCCCAGAAAATGTTTTGAGTACAAGCCTCGGTAATTGAACTACAGATCTGTTAACCTTAACTTCACAAGCATCATTTGTTGAGTGTTGTGTTTCATTATTAGACCTGGTCTCTAACTGTACTGAGCTGCTAAACTCTTTTGCTCGGAGGCCTACGTTAGTCATATCATCAATAATCTCTTCAAAGTAAATTATGTTATTTTCTATTTCATCCTCTTCTATAAGAGCCTCAATTTTAACATTTACCTCACTTAGAGCAACCTTTTTAGTTTCTAATATGGCAAGCTTCGCAGTCACTAAGCGTAAATCCTCTTGCTCTATGGCAGAATCTATAGTGGCAATGACCTTTGTAATTAGACCTTTGTAGGCACTTCTCCTTTTATAAATTTGTTCAATTCAGATGCACTCATCTTCAATGTAAACAACCCTTGGGCTCAATACCAAATGAGCTGAATTGGCAGAAATACTTAACCAAACTGATCAAACGCAAATTTTACTTTCAAATAAACTGAATTGCTGAGTGGGGTACTAACCAAACACCAGTATGGAATACCAAATTTTCCACCCCAGGACCTTAATTCAATAATGACCCAAAATTAACCAAACCAGAAAAAATATAGGCCAAAAAACGACCGACGACTGGCCAAGTTTCGCAATTGGGCGACCAAACTTTACCCTGGGACCTTAATTCAATAATAACCCAAAATTAACCAAACCGGAAAAAAAGTAGGCCAAAAAACGACAGACGACTGGCCAAGTTTCGCAATTGGGCGACCAAACTTTTTACCCTGGGACCTTAACTCAATAATAACCCAAAATTAACCAAACCGGAAAAAAAGTAGGCCAAAAAACGACAGACGACTGGCCAAGTTTCGCAATTGGGCGACCAAACTTTTTACCCTGGGACCTTAACTCAATAATACTCAACCCGTCTAGGCCTAACTTGGGATACAATTTGCACAATCAGAACTTTGCCGAAAAATGGTCACTGACTCAGTCTTGGGGTAGAAATCCGGTTCTGAAGGACCATGTTATTTTATTTATTTGTCGGGTTCGAAATCCCAGCTGAGCCGTGAACGGCCAAATTCTAAAGGGCAAGTTCTACCTAAAGCCCAAGTTAAGCTAAATTAAACTTTACGGATTTGAGATCCTATTAGGTCCTACCTCAGGGTAACCTCAGGGTTGCTGACTCGATGCGGGCCTACCTTAGACCTTAAATTACATGAACTTAAAAGGTAAACAAAAGGGTACTATTTGTGGTCTTCTTTATGAACCTTGCAACAACAACGCAACCTGGACTATTGTACGATGCAACAATCATGTATCTAAACAACCAAACTGAATTGCAAGAGAGCTCTCTATCAAACCACACCTTTACGTACGACCTTCCACAAACGAGTAGAAAAGACGCGCAGCGTCTCAAAATGATGCCAACAGTGTGACCAAACAATGATGCCACAAGAGCTCAAAAATGCTAGCTCTAAATTAATTTAATTTTTCACTAACCTTACAATTATGAGATGGATATATATACACACCTTAACTTAATATATATACAAGCAATGCTGCATCAATCAGCTTAGTCATCGTATCGCCTTGGGACAACAATGGTTCTTCCTCTTCTAGATTTTCTAACAAATATCATGCACGCACGATTTTTTTTATGGAACCCTAGCGTTGCACCAGTTTGAAAGAAAGTTTGTATGAAATGCAAGTCATTACCTCGAGTGTGGGAGGGTTAACACATAAAATGCCTATGGACGCGAAAGCGTTATGCGTTTCCTCGGATGGTGCTAACTTTTATCCTGTCGTAGTGTACTGGCTAGCGCTCTCATCTTCCACTCAAGAAGTGGTGGGGCGATTTTTCATCATGAAAAATTATATATATATATATATATATATATATATATATATACAGTGCCCGCGAAAAGTATCCGATCACCCTTGAAATTTGCATTTTTTACATAAAAAACAATGTTTAAATGTATACTAACCTTATATTAGTATTTTGTCATCTGTCCTTTGGTTTGGATGACTTGTTCTAGACGTTTTGGCATGGATTTAATCAAGTTTTGACAAACTTCCACTGATATTTCCTTGCACCATACCTTTTTGATGGCCTCTTGTAATTTTTCGACTGAGCCAGTGTCGTGGCATTCAACCTTATTTTTTATTATTAGCCACAGATTTTCTATCGGATTGAGATCTGGACTATTACCAGGCCAATCCATAATATCAAATTTATTGTCAGTAATCCATTTTGTCACTATTTTGGCCCTGTGACATGGTGCACCATCATGCATGTATGTTTTTGTCCTTTGGATTGCCATTGCCATTGGAAGTTTATCCTGTAGCATTGCTAAATACCGTGCACCATTCATAGTTGTGTTCTTCGGAAGAAAATATAAGTTTCCACGCCCATAGTAACCGAAACAACCCCAAACCATCACACTTGGAGGGTGTTTCATTGTCTTTAGGGTGTATTTAGGGTCCATCCTATTTGAGCCAATAGGCCGGCGAACCTTTTTTGGACAACTTCTGAATGTCAAAAATGTCGACTCATCGCTAAATAAAACCTTCCAGTCATCAACAGTCCAATGAATGTATTTTTTACAAAATGCGACACGTTTTTTACGCATTTTTTCATTAATGAACGGTTTCTTAGCAGCATGGCGAGATGGTAATCCGAGTTCTTTTTGGAGCCGCTCCTGGATAGTTCGTTCAGAAACACCAGATAACAAATTATTCATATTAAATTTTATTTCTTTCGCAGTTATTGTTGGGTTTTTCAATACTAAACGTTTCATAAGTTTGTCTGTTCGCGAATTTGTTTTTCTCGGTCTGCCAGATCGTTTTTTAGGGACTGGCGTGGTTAGGCCACCATTGTTCTTAGCCCGTGAAACCCATAAATTAACGGTACTTTGGGATATGTTTAATTCCTTAGCTATCTGTCTCTGTGATTTCCCACATGCATGCAAAGCAACAATAGCACCTCGACAATCACTCTTAAGTTGTTTTTTAGCACACATTATATATAAATTTTATTTACACCACTTTCTGAAAAAAAAAAAAATATCAAGAAATTTACACAAACAGTGAAATCTGACAAATTTGAGACACAGCCACCCGCAACGAAGGCTACCAGAACACTAATTTGAGAATGCGTTGGATAGCTCTCATATCAGCGAGCAACCTCAAAGTTACCAGATGTCGCTAGAACAAATAGAAAGTGAATTACGTGTCTCTGAATATCAAGGGAAAATATTGTATTTTCTTGAGTGATCGGATACTTTTCGCGGGCACTGTATATATATATATATATATATATATATATATATATATATATATATATATATATATATATATATATATATATATATACAGGGCGTCCCAAAAAAATGTATACACACTTTAACAGCTGATAGCTCAATTGATGTTTCTTTCTTTCCAAGTTAAACCCATTAGAATTAATAATGGCAGTCAGACTAAGCTTTGAACAAAGGAAATTCATTCTAAAATGCTACTGGAAGTGTGAAAACGCAGTTGAAGTGCAAAGACAGTTTAGGAGGGAGTTTCAAACAGATCCACCAACGCGACTTACCATCACTCGAATTAGAGATAAGTTTGAAGCCAATGGAACTGTTCAGAATGTCCACAAGAAGCGTTCCGGAAGACCACGGACATCGACAAGCCCCACAAAGCAAGAAAGAGTACTGGAAACGTATCACCAAAGTCGAAGAAAATCTGTGCGGCAAGCGAGTCGTGAGGTAGGAATTTCAGAATCGTCTGTCCAACGCATTTTGAAGCGCTGTCAATGGAAAAGTTACATTCCAAGATTAGTCCATGCTATTAATGAAGATGATCCGGACCGAAGAGTGGAGTATTGCGAGTGGTACTTGGCACGGCACGATGTGGATGTGGATTGGACGAAGGGGTTTCGTAGAATACCCTCCGCGTTCACCAGACCTCACACCACTAGACTTTTTTTTATGGGGATACTTAAAAGACAAAGTCTACGCTATAAAACCTGCAACAGTCGCTGAATTGAGAGCAGCCATTGAACGAGAATGCACACAAATACCAAACGAAATGTTTCGTGATGTTTGCGATTCCATTGCTTCGCGTTATCAGCAGTGCCTGGACCAGAACGGACGTCAGTTTGAAAACAGGCGTTGACAAAACAATTAAATAATGTCTGTAGATTCTATTACATTTTGAAAAGGAAATGTATTTTAATAAACACTGCCTTTATAAGTATTTAAATTGTGTATACATTTTTTTGGGACGCCCTGTATATATATATATATATATATATAGTCATGCGGGTTGCTTCTACAGAGCTTCAATTTAATATTTAGGAGAAATCCAATGACAAGGAGAAATGTAAATGCCATGAAAAGTCTTCTTTAATGCTCAACGTTTCGAGCAATACGCTCATCTTCAGGCTGTTTAATAACAATGTGAAATTAAAATCAATATTTTCTGTTTTGTTTTTCATTCAATATTGATTTTAATTTCACATTGTTATTAAACAGCCTGAAGATGAGCGTATTGCTCGAAACGTTGCGCATTAAAGAAGACTTTTCATGGCATTTACATTTCTTCTTGTCATTGGATTTCTCCTAAATATATATATATATATATATATATATATATATATATATATACTGTGTATATATATATATATATATATATATATATATATATATATATATATATATAATATATATATATTAGGGTGGTCCAAAACGTTAAAGCATCGACTAAGTTCTCTCCACAAGGTTGGTTTTATGCCTCTTGGTGTGGACAGTATTTGTACAAAGTTTCACGTTATTCGGTTAATATTTAGGGGTCGCCCCACTTGCCCCCTTTTTTGAAAATTTGGGAAAATATATAGACAACTGAATAACTAAATTTTTTTTTGGTTCTCAAAGAATATGAAAGAAAACAGTAAGACAATAGGACATGATAATGGGTGTATCTTCATTATTTCTTCTGCATCAGAGTCGCCTTGGATGGTATTGGTATCTGTTTTCGGTGGGCGGCTACGAGTTGTAGGAGGTACTGCTTCTGGTCCTCGTTTCGTGTCAAAGTGTCATTGTAGCGTTGTGCGAGAGCAATACCTCGCTCGGCAGCATCATTGACGACTTTCATCTTTAAGGCGCGATCTCTAAGTTCCCTGTAGTTCTTGTCATTTGGCCATTCCCGTGGATCTTTTTGAAGTAACTGGTGCGCTTCCTCCTTACCTCCAACTTTCAAGGCATCAAAGAGGGTCAATGTCCTTTTCGTGACGAAGGATGCCACATCATTTTCAACACCAGCTTCCGCCATGTCGATTCGTCGGGGGCAGCCATTCTTTTGGGGATGTTGGAGGTGTTGAACCATTCTCCTTTTGGTATCAGGATCGATCCTATTATCGAAGAAGGCCAGTCCAATCAGATGCTCCGACAAGTACCACAGGTGGCGTCTTAGAGCTGTCTTCGCCGCTTGTGCAGCTCCTCCGTGTGGATATTTTTCCAGAAGATGCAGCATTTTGAGATCATTGAGAGGAGCTTGTGTCCCCATTCGCGCTTCATGCCAGTACTTGACGTAAATCAGACTGACAAATAAAGCCAGCTGAGTCACGTTTCGTTCTTCGCGTGCTGTGAGCTTGAATTGATAGTGAAAGAGGTAGATTTTGAGCGCATAAATCGCCTTCGCCATCCATCTCGCGTGGTGCATGGGACCCGGAGCTCGGATAAAGAGTTGACCACCAGTCTTTCCCCCCAGGAAGAGCAAAGATAGTTCAAGGAACTCCTTGTAGTCGTCACGAGGTTGGCTTGCCTGAAGAGCGTTAGGTAAGTAAGTGAGCATCTATTTTCTCATCTCTTGGAGTTGAGGGTTCTCGAACAAGCTGTCCGATGCTGAGACAAATGCTTCGTGGGAGAGAGATGGCCATTCCTTTTGAAATCGCTTAAAAAGGCCTGTTTCAGGACTTCCTGTTGAGCCAAATATTGAGGCAAAGACATCAGCAAGTACGACTTCAAGTATATGATGTCGACAACCGATCCAAACTAGCTCGTGACCCAATGCTTCTTCAATCCTGACACAGGCTCCGCGATGTAAACCCGTGTTTGACGCAGTGGTATCGAAGACGAGACCTCTCACATGCTGTTCCACGTTCCATAATTTCATAGTTTGAAGGCATGCCTGGGCCTGTGCTTCTCCAGTTCCTTGTTTCATCTTTGGGACACCAAGCAGCTTCTCCTGTCCATTGAATGTTATAAGGATTGCTATCCGATGCACATTCGTCTTCTTCCCTTCAATGCCGGGGAGAAGCTTTCCGTCCCAATGGAGAAGGACAGGGTCTTCTAGAGAGAATGATTCTAGGTCTTCTCGAGCTGCCTGTTCTCGCCCACTTTCTCTGTAGCGATGAATAGAGCTCCGAGAGCACGTCATCCCAGACAAATCATGCCCCGCGGCCTGTAATACAGCTCCAGTTACGAAAACAGCATTCCGGTCAGAAAGATTGGTGCGATCCATTGCTCCAATGACTTCTGGAGATTGGAAAATGTTCGTAACCTTGTTCTTGGGACGCTTTGGTGCCAGAGCTTCAGACGAAGAAGGAATCGGAACCGATGGTCTATAGTCGTCGTCGTTGCGAAAAAAGGGAAGAAGAAGAAGAGGAAAGATCAATTGATGACACTCCTGCTTCTTCCAAATCTTTCTGTGTTGCTTCATGCCTTGCCTTCCTCTTGGCTTCCTTCTCCATTCTGGATCGCTTTCTGTCCTCTTGTGTAGTCGTTTCCTTATCAATGCCAGCCATGCTGCAAGAATTGACGTCCTTGCGCTGCATGGACAGGAAATTTCGGTCCTCAACGTTGACGATTGTGCTCATGGCATCACTGGTTGCGATGTCAAACAGTTCCTGGATGTCCGCTTTGAAGATGTCTTCATTCATTCTATCGCTGGCACGTTGCCTGGTCCTGTGCTTCTTGAGTGTTTTGTAGCGGTCTAAAAGCTTTGAAAGCTTACGGACACAGGAGTCGATCCGTTGAGTTGGGATCCGCGCTCGGGTCCAGACTTCAATCACCCTCTGGCATGCCTGGTTCAGACTGTCGGAGGTGGTTTGCTTTTGATTGATGTGGTGGTATTGCCCCAAGAGGAGGGCGTCAAGGCATGTAGGGAGCCTTGACGTGGATAAAGTTCCAGTTGCCATCCCTAGAAGCCAAACTTTTGGAATTGATCGAGTTTGAGCCATCGGACCTACGGAAGAAAAAGTACATTATATAATATATATATTCAGAGTGGGGCGACCTCTAAATATTCACCAATCACGCTGCAATTTTGCACAGACCATGTGGACACTAAATGGACAAAAACCACACTTGTGGAGACTATCTAAGACAATTTTGAAATTTCCCCCTATGGATTTGGACCACCCTAATATATATATATAAAACCAATTACTCAACGAAGTTTCGCATCTGAAAGGATTTATGGACGAAACAAGGGCGGACATCGCATGCCTCACAGAAACTCATCTTAAGGATTGCCAAGGAAATTGTGAAAACGGCGAACACTATTGATAGGAAAGAGATAAATACAGAAGGTTTCAACATACTAAGAGCGGATAGAACAGCGAGACGTAAAGGTGGCTGTGCTATATATGTACATGAAGGTCATATGACAGAGACTTTAATAAGTAAATCAAACAGCTTTGTGGAACTCCTAGCAGTGAAAATAGAAAAATTAAACGTGATACTAATGTCTGATAGTCATCTATAGACCTCCAAACACTCCAACCGAAAAATTGTCGGAGGCCATTGATGATATTAGAAATCTAATAAAGGCCATAAACCCTGTATCCCCCAATATAATGATCTGCGGAAACTTTATCTTCCCATTTATAAAATACAAAAAGGTGGATAGGAATATATATATAAATATACCAGAACAAAGGGGGGACACAAGAGAAGACCAGGAGCAAGCAAAAATGTTGTGGCGCTCACAAATGAGTTTATGTTGACACAGGAGATAACATAAAATACCAGAAAAAATAACTGCCTAGATCTGGTATTCATGAATATCGAACTTGATTGCTGACATAAAAATAACCCCAACCATTATCTCAGACCACAAAGGACCCCAGAAACTTTACTGGGGGTCAAAGTTGAAGTCTTGAAGAGGAGACTAGATGCCTGGCTCAGGACGGTACCAGATGAGCTGGGTGTACCTGGCTATGTATGGTGGAGAGCGCAAGAAAGCAACTCGCTCCTCCACCAAGCCAGGCCTAGAGCGGGGTCACCAGCTTGACTTTCGTGTGAAGAGAGACCAAAACACGAAACATCAACGAGGTTAACGAGATGTGTATATATATATAATATATATATATATATATATATACATATACTGTATATATGTGTGTGTGTGTGTGTGTTGAGTGTGTATGTGTGTGTGTTATTGTCTTTCCTCCGGAATCTTGAGGATAGACACAGAAGCCATCGCGATACGAACATGCGTATCACGACATTAGGAGTGTCGCGGTGGTTTATGTTTATAAATGCTATCTTTTATTATGAAAAAAGGGATATAATTAAGGTTAAGTAAGGTTTAGTAAGTTTTGATGAAATGTATTAGGTGACTGTCACGATACAGAACTGAATATGTGAAAATGTGTGAAAGTGTCGCGGTTTTGTAGGGTAGCCAAACACGTGTGTGTGTGTGTGTGTGTGTGTGTGCGCGCGCGCGCGTATACATTAAAATTCAGATTCAAATTTGGGGCTGGATTAGATTAATGAACACGCCAATCGTTTTGATGCAGGAGCCATCTATCGGACCGTATCGCTTGGGATATGGTCAGATTAGGATCTGGATTAGGATTTGAACTAAAAATTAACTATTGATTTAGAAGTAAAATTTAAAGTAGTTTTAAATGAGATTCAAATTTCAAAATGAGATCCATCCTTAATAGACAAATATACATATACATATCCATATGCAAAAAAATAATTAATATTGCAATTTAATTTTATGAATAAGAATTTAGAATGGTAAAAACAAGCCTTTCTCTCTATCTATCTACCTTAACCATGTATGATGAACAGAAACAGATTTAAATAGTTTGAACAATCTACTCTTTCCAGTCAATGAATGAACCCTATTCCCTATAAATACTCTTCTTCATGATTATCAGATTCCATTAGTACTGCCATAGTGCCTAAATGCAATCAGGTATTGGCATATACCACAGTATACTATACAGTACGAATTCTTTAGACATGGCAACGTTGCAAATATTCCAATGTGTTTATATTAATTTTTGTAATAATTTAATTCATAGCGAAGCCCTTTTTAAGTTAATTATTTGTCCGCATAATAATAAAATGAAACTATATGAAATTAAAATTTGGTTTTCGATGTAAAATGCATTAGCTTCTTATATTTGGTGAATTATTTCTTGTAATTTTGACAATCGATTTTCTGTACTGTAAAAGAAACGCTTCTAAAAGACAATAATAGTCATAGCTTGGAAGAGAAATTTAGCTAGCTTATTTCAAAGCTAATAGTACTTTACTTTTGAGTTTATATATTTTAGTTGGAATTTTTTAAATAATTATTCATTATGGTAAGATAAAGAATATATAAAGGTTCTTGACGTATAAATTATACGCTTATAGGATACTGATTAGGCTAATGTTAGGCCTTAGGCGTTAACTTTGGCTTAATATTAGAGAGCTAGGCTAAGTGCATTTTGCATTCACTTTTTAACTTTTTGACCCAGGCCAAGTGGTTTAACCATAGTTAAAATTTGGTCAATGTTTAGATTGAGCTCATTCATTATTTTATTAAATTTTATTTTCTGTAGGCCTGAAGTCATAACTAATTCCCCGATTGGAAAAACTGAATTTCACAGCGAGTACACACACGTAGGCCAAGGCTAGGCTGATATAATTACATTTCATTTGGAAAACATGGTCACTTGGGCCTATCGAAGTTATCCAAGTCATAAGCTATATTTTCTAAAAAAATTTTGCAGAATGACAATCTCAAGTTAGCCAACATAAAACTATTGGTAATTATTGAATGTTTCACCAACACTGAAATTAATATCCAAAATATATTTTTTGGTAATTATTCGTTTTTTGACCCAGTCTCTCTCTATGAGAGTAAACTTTTCTGGTCAATTTTGAGGTGCTCTGCACGAATCTGCCATCCGTTTCCTGTGCAAATGCATAGTTTTCGAGATATTGTCATCTTGAAAACTACGCATTTGCACAGGAAACGGATGGCAGTTTCGTACAAAACACCTCAAAATTAACCAGAAAAGTTTGCACTCGTCATTTTTGTTTAAACTAACGAATTTAAACAAAAATATCATGACAACCTAACCAATCATCTAGGGCGTACAGTTGACCTAACCAGTATCACGTACTGAACTGTCCGCAAAACATTAGGACCAATCAATTTGTGATGCGTGATCTTTACGGGGGCTCCGCCCTTGTACCCCTGAGACCTAAATTATACAAATGATAATGTAATAACATGTGCTAACCTTGCATGGGTAGTCCGCTAAATTTTGCCTGCCCTTAAACTGAAATGACACGTTTAGTTTTAGGATTTTTTTTACGGCATCTAAAGACTTTCTGGTCTTTTCTTAAAATACAAGCACTATTGTATTTAGGGTAGGTCATGGATGTCTTAATTATTCTATGATTGGGAAAAAAGGTCTAAACTCTTGTTTTCATCAAGGGCAATATGGTGGATCACGTCTTCAAAATCAAGTTCACAAGTTTGACACGTCATGATATTAGAACGAAAATCACTAAACTAACAAGTAACAGAAAGAAGTAGGCAAAATCAAGAAAAAGTAGCCAAAAAATAGCCAAAAAAAGGTAGCCAAAATAAACAAACTAACCGAAATTTATATATATGTATATTAGAAAGTAGAAAATATTTTTTTTATAAAATATATTTTATATAAATTTGCACAAGCCAATATATATATTTTCTTATTCAGTTTTGATTGGTTATTCAATATATATTGCTGTTATAGCTGGGTGTGACTAGGTCAAAAAACGAATATTAGCCCATTTTTCTAATGTGTTCTGTTCAAATATGACCATATCTTGTGCAAATGAAAGGAAACAAAGTTATGAAACATTAAAATTTTCTTATGTTTTGGTTTATTTTCGCTAGAAATGAAGGTCATATATGAACCAAACACCAAAATACATTTTAGGGGTGTGCCGGATAGTATTTTTTACTATCTAGCCAGATACCAGATAGCCGGATAATCAAAAAAAATATCCGGCTGGATATCCAGCACGATACCGGATAATAGCATTCAAATAATTCATAATTTTTTATATATTATTTAGCTATTATTTGACTAATTGACTATACTATCAAATTTTAATCACTATTTGATGTAAATTATAGCTATCTTTCACTTTCAATAACTTTACTAATTACCTATATTTTATTCTTTTCAGGATTGTTTCATTGCCTAGATCATATAGCTAGTTAGTATTAGTTACAGGCTTACAGCAATATTTTAACATTATTTACCCCCTAAAATGGCTAGTTTTATTTGGAAAATATTTAAAATACATGAGACTAATCCAATGATAGCTATTTGCTCCCTATGTTCCAAACAGATTAAAAGGGGATCAGAGAAATTGGGTGCTAGGTGCTATAGCACAAAACCTTTGCACAATCATACAAAGATGCTGCATTCAAAAGAATATAAAGAAGTGTCTCAACTTAACAAATCATCTGAAAATCAAAATCAACCTATAGCGACCACCTCAATGGCTCTGAAGGAGAAAAAATTAGTTGCCATGGAAAAGCAACTCACGTTAGAAGAAAGTTTTTCCTTTAAGAAAATATGGGATATAAATGACTCAAAAGCTAAAGCTTTACATAAAAAGATAGGATTAATGATGGCATTGTACAACCATCCTTTTAGGTTAGTTGAACAAGATGGCTTTATAGGACTGATGGCCCACATACAGCCAAGGTATTTGCTACCAAATCGAACATATTTTTCAGAAAAAGTCATACCCAAAATCTATGAAGAACTCAAAGAAATTGTTATGAATAAATTGAAAGAAGGGAAATACATTAGCTTCACTTCTGATATTTGGACCTGCTCTTCTTCAAATGAATCATTCATTTCCTTGTCAGGTCATTGGATCATGAATGACTACACTCATTGTAATGCAGTATTGCATTCAGCTCATTTTTCAGGATTGCATACAGGAATTAATATAGCGGACAAATTGCAATCTGTGTGGCAATCATGGAATATTGACAGATCAAGGCGTAATATATTGGTCAGAGATGGAGCTTCTAACATAGCTTTGGGATGTGACCTTGCGGAAATACCTTCTGTTCACTGTTCAATTCATTTGCTATAGCTAGTGGTGAATGATGCATTAATGGCTCAACGATCTATAAAAGATCTTTTGGCAAAGTGTCGACGTTTAGTGACACATTTTAATCACTCCCTACTGGCTACTTCTGAATTTAAAGCTCTCCAAACACACCAGGGTCATGTTCCTCTTCTATTGGTACAAGATGTTTTAACGCGCTGGCACTCATCTTATTTGATGCTAGAACGTATGGTTAAGTTGAAAAAATCAGTTCAGATATACCTTGCTGATCATAGTGAATTACTTATTTCATCTAATGAGTGGCGATTGATTGAAAATCTTTTAAAGCTTTTACAGCCATTTTTTAAACTCACCCAAGAAATGAGTACAGAATATAGTTTACTCTCTACTGTTATCCCAAACATGTGCGCGCTTGAAAGGTTTCTTTCAAAAATTGGCCAGGATGATCAAGGAGTCCAAACTACAAAAGATGAACTGTTGAAGTCATTGCAGTCACGATTTTTTGCCAATGAAAGCAATGAAAAAAGAAAGTGTCTAAATGTCTTAACAAATTGGAAGTATGCTCTAGCAACTGTCATTGATCCACGATTTAAATTTTTGTTTTTCAAAGATCAACAAAAGGAAAATATTAAGACATGGTTAATTGAAGAAATAAATGAAATAAATGAAATAAACAACCTAGAGAAAATTAGAGATAAATATTTTGAACAGGCTCACAGCAGCGACGATTCTAATTCTTCTTCCTCCTCAACAGGAAGAAAAAAGGCAAAGTTTGATGATGATCCACTCTCTGCTTGTTTCAGGGAACTAACACAAGAAAATTCAGAAAAGATACCTGGTGAGAAAAAGTTTAAAAAAAGTTGCAAGATGGCTTCATTCTCAGAAATAGCAGAGGAAATTGAGCAATATGCAAAAAAACCCATATCAGATGACTATCTCCACTTGAAATTTGGAAAAATGAAGAATCCTTTCCATCTCAAGAAAATTGCTCTAAAATGGCTAGTGACACCAGCATCTTCAGTTTTCTCAGAAAGAATGTTTTCCAAATATGGAAATATTTTTGAAGAAAAAAGAAGTACTTTGCTACCAAAGCGAGGGGAGATGCTTCTTTTTATCCATCACAATGGACGAAAATTTGATTTAAACTTGTGAATCTAGTGTCTTGAACGTAGTATTAATTTTTATTGTTTAATGCGAGTTTTTACTTTTTAAGGTTTTGCTATTTTAATAATTTCACACCTTACTGGTATATTTGATTAGGCTATATGTTTTATTTTTATCTCAAATCTTAATAAAAGGTTTCGCTAATTCATATTTTTTCATATTGTAATTTGCAATATATATATAAAAATAAAAATTAAAAAGTAAGGGAAGCTGGGATCTTAGCTATGCGTCACACTTTTAGCTGGACCAAACATTTTGCCTTTTTAGCAGTGTTAATATAGTTACATACTAGTAGTGGTACATGTATGCTTATTTATCAATTATTTTAATTTTAGATTTTTGTACAACTATATTAAGCTTTTGCTAGCTAAAGGCTATGCAAACTAAGATTGGAAAGGGGTGGGCCCAGATGGTATTCCCATTACAAAAAAGACTATCATAAATATCTGGCCATCCGGCTGGATACTGACATCTATCCGGCCGGATACAGGATACTGGATAATAGCTGTTATCCGGCACATCCCTAGTCAATTTTGGGGGTGAAATGACTAAATTGAAAATCATGTGATTTGGTAGTAATTTAATATAATCATTTGGCATACAAAATAATATCCTTGCTTCAAAAACAATAAAAAATAACTCCTACCTACATCAATTTTAATTCAAAAATTCCATTTTTCCGTAAATTCGTAACAAAATAACAAATGTGCGTAAACATCCTATCAACATTCAAAGTGGTAATAAGATATCATTCAGAGTCTTTATTTGAAAGTAACTAATGCAATCATGTCCGTTTTACTGCGGTTCCTTGACGTTAGCATTCGGCTTGTTACTTGCGCTTTGATGTAGCCTTCTCGCCTCTCGTGACTGTAAACTTGACTAGCTGCTTCTGTGACCATTTTCACACATCTCTCCACACTCTGAGTGTGAGAAGGCCACTTTGGTACTTGCATTGGGGCCTCTTTAAGTTGTGTTAAACCTTTGTTTATTATAAATGTTGTCAGTGGTGGCTCCAAAACTTCCGAACTCAAGTTAACTAATTCTGACAAATTTGTGGCATTGACATTTATTGGAGGTACCTTCCTTGTCTGAACAGAGTAGTCTCCCAGCTGGTCATCATCTAGTGATGTTCCTCTAAGCTTTAGAATGATTTCCACCAGGGCTGTGGAGTCAGAGTCGGAAGTGCATAGTTGGATGGAGTCAGTTGGTGCAAATCCTTCAATTATAACCATAGCATCCTAGGGCTAGGCCTAGCTCAATTTTATGAATAAAATAGATTTAACCTAGTGTTTTAATATATAATATAATATATAAATAATATATAAATAATATATAAATAATATACAGGGTGTACATAAAGTCAGGATCTATTTTTGTGAAGCACTTGGAAATTATATGGAATTTTATCATAAAATGGTAACATTTATTAAATAATTAAGAGTAGGATTCGACGTGACGCCCATCAGTATCCCTGCATAGCTCAAATCGTTCTGCAGCATTTCTAAACACATTCTGGAGCATTTGCGGGGTTATGTTATCTGCAGCAGTTCGTATACGTGTACGTAAGTTTTCAAGACTCGTAATCTTTGTCTGATAGATGTGCGATTTGATAAAGCCCCATGCAAAGAAATCTAAAGGGGTTAAATCTGGTGATCTCGCTGGCCAAGGTCTGTTGCTTCCGCATCCAATCCAGCGATTTGGAAAATGTCCAATTAGATAATCCTGAACAATTTTGGCATAGTGACAAGGAGCACCATCATGTTGATAGATGACAGTACTAACAATCCTATCCCCAATCAGCTGAGGTTCAAGGAATTGCTGCAACATGTCCAGATAAATAAGCTCCGTAACTGTAGCTTCAGCAAAGAAAAAAGGACCATAAACCTTAGATTTTGTTAAACCCATCCAGACATTAATTTTAGGCGAGTGTGTCTCCCAATTTTGGACGAAATCATTCGGTCTTTCATCTGCCCAAATTTGACAGTTATGGCGATTTACTTTTCCACACGTATGGAAAGTGGCTTCATCACTAAAGAGAATGTTCTCCATTAAATTATCACTCCAGATTTGTTCTAAGAGATCAGCACACACAGCACTTCGTCGAGGGAAATCTTCCTCATGTAAAACCTGCAAATGATAGCTTTTCTTCTGCAAATTAACTTTCAGAATTTTGTGCACAGATGACGTCGGGAGGCCGAGTTTGTGTGATGCAGCACGACCGGCTGTACGTGGCTCCTCGGTGATAATTCCGCATACTGCATTCACGGTAAGATCTGACATACATGGTTGTCCTGATCTTGCTTCATCATTTACAGATCCTGTTCGTTTAAATTTGTTCACCAATTTTCGTATTGTCTTGTCTATTGGCCCCGCTTATGAAATCTCTCTCT
Source organism: Bathynomus jamesi (assembly GCA_023014485.1). Classification (NCBI taxonomy): domain Eukaryota; kingdom Metazoa; phylum Arthropoda; class Malacostraca; order Isopoda; family Cirolanidae; genus Bathynomus; species Bathynomus jamesi. The sequence continues at coordinate 578,103 of JAJOZX010002220.1, forward strand.
AAACTTCTCTGATGTCATTGTATTTCTTTCCCTCGATTCGCCAAATTACTATTGCCACACGCTCTTCTGTATTCATTCTAAGGGCTTCTGAAAAGAAAAATAGATCCTGACTTTATGTATACCCTGTACAGGGTGTCCCAGAATTAACTATCTATTTCAATGAAATCGGACAAATTTTTTAAAAACACACTTTTATTTATGTTTATCATGTTTAATGTGTGTTAAAAATTTATAAATTTCTAAATTTTTTTCATAATTTTATTTTCATAATTTTTTCATTATCTGGTCCAATGAAAGACCGTCTGAAGTCATAGAATGGCAAAGAGACTCTCCAAAAGTTAACGTGTGACTTGGAATGACCAAATCCAAAATTTATGGTGCTCCATCTTGTTGAAACACAACATTATCAAGAATGCCATCATCAAGAAGCTGTGGTTCGAGAAACTGCTGAAGAATATCAAGGTAGACGGTACCTGTTACAGTTGCTTCCGCAAAGAAGAATGGGCCATAAATTTTGGATTTGGTCATTCCAAGCCACACGTTAACTTTTGGAGAGTCTCTTTGCCATTCTATGACTTCAGATGGTCTTTCATTGGACCAGATAATGAAAAAATTATGAAAATAAAATTATGAAAAAAATTTAGAAATTTATACATTTTTAACACATATTAAACATGATAAACATAAATAAAAGTGTGTTTTTAAAAAATTTGTCTGATTTCATTGAAATAGATAGTTAATTCTGGGACACCCTGTATAATATATAAATATAGTTGCTTATAATTAATAAGGATTATAATTAATTAATTAACATAATTAATAATAAGGAAATTTAAAAATTTGTACTAGCAACCCTAAATCTTTTTCAGATTTTTAGATTTAAATTTGATAATTTTGATAAGTATCACTGAAAGAAGATTTAATGGAAGCGATCCTTTTTTTAAGAACAAATTCAGTTTAGGTTAGTCCATTTTGTTACGGATGTTTATAATGATACAAAAACATCTTATTAATTTGCTAAACCAATAATAATCTTATTTTGTTTAAGCTTCAATCAGTTTGTATTTTGGGATTTATTGTAATTTTTGAATAAAGAGAAAAAAAGTCATTAAGGCATAGTTATAGCCACTAAGTAACCTGATGAGTCATGTGGTGGTGACAAAATGCCTTGTTTATGAAACTCCATTGGCCTAATAAAGCTAATTGTAATCAATTTGGCCTTAACATTCCATCGGAGTCGGAATTATGCAAGTCAGATTTCTGGAGTCGGAGTCGGAATGTTAAAATTTTTTGAGTGAGTCTGAGTTGGAGTTGGCAAATTTTATCACTGACTCCACAGCCTCTGTTTGCTCTTTGGTACATTGGCTGCAGAGTATTGCTTGCAAAACTGCCTCTGGCCTAGCATACCAAGCGGACCTTCTCACCACAGGTAACACGATGTCCACCACTACTTTCCTTTGGGTTCTCAGTAGCTGTAATTGAAACAAGATGTGGTTGGGCCCCTCCATCCGCATTGGATTAAGTTTTACATTGAACTAGTGAGGAAGATAAAACTCAATAATAAATTCAACATCAAATTCTGTAGCATTTTGCCCTTCACTGCATGTTTGGAAATCCAAATCTTGCAGAAACGAATTGCTGTAGCTAACCAATGACTGTGACTTACGGGTCCAATATCCAAGAGAGCCAGATTTTGAGGCAACTCTCCTGATCTGATTGCTTGAACAATACGATAAGCGTAAGATTGATCTGTGCTGAGGTCTTTGATAACTTCTTCAGACAACACTGGAAGGGGAGGGCCTACTTCGACCTTTGGAAATTTTGTATTTATTTCTAATTCTGTTGCTTCATCTAGCATGTTGCCAAGGGGGCCTGACCACTTGTTGTTGCTCTTTGTAGGACCATCAAGTTCCTGGATGAGACGACGAAGAGGTAGTTCCCCTGTGTGCAAATCACACAATCCAAACAAGCCTTCTTCCAAGTTTTTTCTCTAAATGCGTCATAACACCGCCCTGCCATCCAGTGTTCACCGCAGTTGAGTCTCCACCAACAGCCTGCAGTGAACTGTCAAGTCTTCTTTCTTGAAGCCAACATATTATTTGATCAGCAATTGCCTCTGTATGTTTCTTGCCTTCTACTTCAAGAACAAAGTGAAACAAATAGCAGCCACCAGGTTCAGAACACACAATAGTGTTCTTCTTTGATGAGACTGGGAAACTTTCTGTCCATTCCCTCTACCTCTAGGAGAACTTTTGTGTCATCTCTTCTTCCATCAAACAAAAGGCAAGAGAGACCTTCCTCCTTCAAATCTTTTTCATGCTGATCAGATATTTCCTTCATTATTTTTTCTTGTGCTCTTCTTATCTTTTTATTGTTGCGGTGGTGTTATCCAATAAAACAATGAAGGTCCGAATCAATTTGAACCACGCGACATTAACATTCATGCAATTATTATCTACCGGTACGGGGAGAAGACTTGCTTCAAAAACTAAACACCCGAAGATGACTCGTTGGCCGAGGGAGTACGGATGACCAATAATCTCTGATGCGGTAAATTTTCAGGAGTCTCGTTGATCTCGACTCGACCCTCCAGGCGTGATCTCGTTATCCTCAGAACAGAGAAACAATGCGATTAGTTAAGTGTCCCAATGCCCACTGGACTGACCCAACCTCAGAACCTTCCAATATTCCACGAAAAATGAAACAAAAATGCTCACCAAATTCCTGATTACAATGCTGTAGCCAATCAAACTGTAACATCAACGAGTTGGAAGAAAAACAGACTAGAGGTAAAATCATGAACAATTTTTATTGATGGGAAAGGTGAAGTTACATTCTATACAATACGTGAAAAGTGAGGAAAAAGTCAGAGAAATGGGGTTAGGCAGGGTGAAGCAGAGACAATAGAGTAAGCTGGCAGACAAGCAATAAGATATATATTTACAAATGTACAAGCAGTGTCAATCGCAAGAACATATATTAATATATATATATATATATTAATACATGGTCAAGAATAACTGGACTTAGGCAATGCAAGCAATCTATCTTTGCATTACAATGGTCAAGACAAGCTCCTGCAGGTTACAATAAGGATGAATCAAGAAACAATAAGAAGTTGCTTCCTGATTCCTTATCTTGAAACTTAAATGTCCTTTTTACATACAATATTTATACCCTAAATAAACCTAACTATGCTAAATGGAAAAGGAGGGTAAGGTGTTATTTATACCTGGCCTTATCTTATGTGCAGATACCACCACTTAAACTTTCAGAATGTTCTGGGACTATTGTTCAAGTTCAAGAATTTAAACGCATTAGATAAATGTCAGTTTTCTGTCTTTCTTAACTTCTAGTTTCAGCACCAGACATTACTCTTATAACAGGTCACACTGTGCACTTTGTTTGTTGGCCTGTTAAGATTGTCAATTCTATCAATTTCAGGACCAATACCGTACTTGATGTTTTAATCACGTTTGTCAGGAAAGTCTTTAAAATAAAGTCAAGATAATTTAAGCAGAAGTTTTAGGACTTCTTAAACAAAAACCGTAGTTTTATTTGCATCCTTAAACCACAATTCTGACTCTAGATTCTATGGGTCTAGATTTTATGAGTCTAGATTCTATGCCTTGAGCTTTAAGCAATTAAGTCTATTTTTTAATCCCATAAGTCTATGACTCTAGATTCTATGGGGGTTATGGCATTCAAACCTGTATGGGAGAGAAAGAAATAAAGGTTAATAAACACAACTACAATAATTTGATAATCAGTGGTCCCTACTACATTATGATCTATCACTAAGGATGTATCCTCTCGGCTGATGAGGCCTGCATCTATCCAAGTGACAATCTCTGCAGTCTCTCGTAGCCCCGTATGGTGGTGAATACTGGCAAGAGCAATGTTTGAGATGTCTTTAGTGTTGTATTTCATTCTCTTTGGTGAAGGTTCAGATGGCATTTTGGAGCTATCATCTGATGTTGCTTCTTTCTGTTCATCTGAAGAGCTTTCAAAGAAGTGAGAAACCTCTTGATAGAGCTCTTCATCTCTTTGGGTGGCTTCTTCGCTCTTCTTTTTCTTCCTTTCTTCCCTCTCTCGGATTTTCTTTTTTCTTAGCAATAACAATCTGTTTTTTGGTTTCTGAATAATCTGCCAAACCAATCTGCATACTTCCGTGGCCTCCTGCCTTTGTTCTCTGCGCCTTTATGAAAGCCAGCTCCAAAACAGGGATCTTCTTCTCACGAGGACAGCAATAATCAATGTGAGGGTGAGGTTCTCTTCTGCATGAGGGAGAACAATTGGCTTCAGAATACAACTCTATGGGACACTGGCAGTTAAAAATGTCGAGAAGAGTATCAAGTATGTGCAAAAATTTATTTTTCTTTTGTTAATTTTAGCTCGATAGTTCTATACTGATTGAGTACAGGTGGTTTGAATAACACATTAGTTTTTTTCGACTGATGCAGAAGAGGGGGAATCATGTCCCTTATGAGCTCTCTCTGTGTGTAGTTCCTTCTATCCTTTGTATTTTGTTCATGAAGGAGTAACCCTAGTCTCAGCATGTCTCGCACTGTTGGTAGTTCTGATACGGGAAGCTCCTTGCCTGTACTGACTAACAGGCTCAAGTGGCATGATGACTGACCTCTTGTCTTAAATTTTGGCATCTTAACACGTTGGCTCCCACATGACCCACCGGAGGGTCGTGGTGGTATGTATGCAAGAACCACACGACCCTCCGGTGTGTTGTCTCATTATTTCTTTTCAATGAGCCTTTTGAGAGCTGGGATGCTACGATTGCTTAAGTATGTGATTATGGTACACTAGAACATTTTTTTTCTATATTTTATAATTTTTTTTTCATTTTTCTTTTGATTTTCACATTTATAAATTTTTATGCCGTATTTATGTGCTTTCCTAGGATTGTATTGACGAAAAACTAACCATCCATGCCATGGCACCATTGTTTCGTCAACAGCAATGTATTCACCCAGAGTATTAGCAGAAGTGAAATTTTTTCCAAGGATTTCTAGAACGTTCCTAATTTTCAGTAAGCGGTTTGGTTATCTGCAAAGTGCACAAATCACAACAGTGCCTGAAACCTGTTTCGGGACATTATTTGAGGTATATAAGAATTTTTGAAGAAGGGATATTTTTGCCAATAATTTGATATCTTTGGATATTTTATAACTCCTATGTACATAATGATGCCCAAGAACTTCTTTATTTCATCACAGTTGGTGTCTGTCCATTTAGTTAGCCTAGTATTTCCAGCAGTCATATTTTGGTGATAATTGCGATTTGTTTCCTCAACTATCAGTTCAAGTATTTCATCAGTTACCATAAGTTTATATGCATCATAAGGAGTGACAACAGTAGCTGACCCCAAACCTGGATCGATAAATGGAAAAGTGTGTTGCAGGGAACCATCCACTGGGTGCCACCCATTCCCTGAAGTATCATCTTGATTATTATTTGCATTTTCAGTGTCACTTTCAGAATCCGATTCAACTTCTGCTTCAGAAATCTCTGTATCGGTGCTATAAGTACCAGAAGGATCATAAAGAGAATCTTCTGAAGACAAATCACATTGGAGATTATCATCTTCATCTTCACTGCTGGAACTATCTACAACTGTTTTTCTTTTCTTAGAAGTATAAAATAGATTTACTGGCACTTTGCTTGGATTAGCACTCATTATGGTGTTTGCTATTTTTATTTAGATTTAGAATATTGCTAATTTATATTTAGTTTTGCTAATTTAGTATTATGCTAATTTACTAATTTAGTATTGCTAATTTATATTTTATTGCTAATTTGCACTTATATTTAGAATATTGCTAATTCTTTTATAAGCATTATCAAAAGAAACCTGAAGAAAGAAACAAGAGTTAGTATGAATGTAATAGTTATATCTCTAAAATTTTAAAAACGTCCCACGGGTGGGTCGTGTGGGACTCTAGGTTGTAAAAATGTTGCGGTGGGGTTATCCAATAAAACCAATGAAGTTCCGAGTCAATGTGAGCCACCCGACAACATTTTTATTTCATGCAATTATTTTCTACCGGTACGGGGAGAAGACTTACTTCAAAACCAAACACCCGAAGGCGGCTCGTTGGCTGAGGGAGGACGGGCTTCTAACAATCCCTGATGCGGTGAACTTTCCCGGAGTCTCGTTGATCCCAACGCGACCCTCCAGGCATGATCTCGTTATCCTCAGAACAGAGAAACAATGCGATTAGTTAAGTGTCCCAATGCCCACTGGACTGACCCAACCTCAGGACCTCCCAATATTCCACGAAAAAGGAAACAAAAATGCTCACCACATTCCCGATGACAATGCCGTAGCCAATCAAACTGTAACCTCAACGGGTTGGAAAAACACACTAGAGGAAAAACCATGAACAATTTTTATTGATGGGAAAGGGGAGGTTACATTCTATACAACACATGAAAGGGAGGAAAAAGTCAGAGAAGCGGGGGTTAGGCAGGGTGAAGCAATGACAATAGGGTAAGTGGGCAGACAAGCAATAAGGTATATCTTTTACAACTGCACACGCAGTGTCAATCGCAAGAGCACATTTTCATATATATGTTAACACATGGTCACAGACAACTGGACTTAGGCAAAGCAAGTGATCTATCTTCGCATTACAATGGTCAAGAGAGGCTCCTTCGGGTCACAATAAAGAAGAATCAAGAAACAATGATGAGTTGCTTCCTGATTCCTTCTCTTGAAACTCAAATGTCCTTCTTTTAGTGTTTTTTTTTGTTCACATACAATAATTATACCCTAAATAACCCTGACTAGGCTAAATGGAAAGGAGGGCAAGGTGTTATTGATACCTGGCCTTAACTGATGTGCAGGTACCACCACTTAAATTTTCAGAAGGTTCTGGGATGATTTTTCGAGTTCAAGAAGTCAAACGCATTAGATGAATGTCATTTAATTTCTGTCTTTCTTAACTTCTAGCTTCAGCAACCGACATTACACGTATACCCAGTCGCACTGTGCACTTTGTTTGTTGGCCTGTTCAGGTTTGGCAAGCCTACCCATTTCAGGACCCATACCGTGCATGACTTTTTTCTCACGTTGGTCCAAAAATAAAAAAAACTAAAGGCAAATTAAGTTAATCAAATGGTTTAGGGCTTCTTAAACAAACACCCCTTTTTTTTTTTGTGTTTTATCTTTTTATAACATTTAAGCCACAATTCTGATGTTAGATTCTATGGGTCTAGATTTTATGGGGGTTATGGCATTCAAACCTATATTGGAGAGAAAGAATGAAGGTTAATACACACAACTACCATGATTTGATAATCAGTGGTCCCTACTACATTCCCCCCTTCGAGCGGCAGAGCCACTCAAAAAGACCAATCCACCAGGGAACCACTCTCATCCCAACAGATCCAAATACCATCCGTAGCAAAATCTCTCCTTCCATTTAGCAATACCTTACAATAATCTATTTACATTAATTTACAAAAATCCTTAGAATTTCCTTTCCATTTTACATAGATTCTAACTAGCTAACTTTATTATACATGGAACTATTGATTTTGAAATGGCAATTCTAAAAAGTTTAAACATAAATAACCCAAACACATTCACATGATAATATTCCAGAATCTACCGATGCAAGTCATGGTCATACTCAACTGGTTTCTTCGGGACGTGGGAAAGATCCATGACTGGTCCGCGGGAGCGGGTTTGTGGAGGAGAACTGCCAGTTAATGCCGGGAGCACCTCCCCCAGCCGTCTTCGGGTGGCAACCAATCGCTCGGGATCTCCTCCAGTTTTCCTGAATCAGGGCACGTCCCTCTAAAACCAGCTCTCTCATGGGTGACAGACTCAATCTAATCGGGCGCCCATCCTCATGACCAGCATCAAGACCTGTTCACACAAACTTATCTGGCCTTCCAATAACTGGTATATCTCCTCCCTATCCTCCTGTATGAACTCTAGAGTTACCTCTAATGATTTCACTAGGGAGGAAGAGTCTGGAGAAGATAAACCACTTGACCCAGCGACACTGCAAGGGGAACTATGGTGAGGTGGACTATCACAACTAACCAATTTATCATCCACGGGCGATTCCCGTGCCCGGCCAGTCACATGGGGAATCGGCGACATCTCACCAATCGCATTATCCAAATCACTACTGGGCAGTTCAGGACAATCTCGGAATGTGACTTTTTCCACTCGCGACTCCGGTCTGAGAATGGGCCTAACAATAGAGGCATCGGGGAATCCTGAGAAATCCGGAGGATTGTCAGGAAACCCCAAGAAATCTCGACGACTATCAGGAGACTCTGACAAACTTGGAGAAGTGCCAGGAAAACCTGAGAAATCCGGTTCATTTGAACCAAGTGAACTCTCCGATGATTCACTGGAAGACTCCCCAGAAGAGTCCAGCGCTACAGAAATCCAAGGATGCACCAAGGGTACCCCCTGCTTTCCCGATTCCACCTCATCATGAGAATCACTAGAAGAATCCCACGAACTTTCTTCGGATGAATTTTCGAACAGATAGGCATAGTTTGGGACTTCATTCGGACAAGAATATTCCTGATCAGGTACATCAGGCTGATCTTCTGGGATAACCCAGGGAAGTTTTACCAATCGGGAGTAGCTTGGATGGTTCCTGAGAAAAATAGGAGCCTCCTTCCAAGCGCGTAACTGTGTGTGATGGGCACGTGATGTTTAAGAATGGTTGGTCATTTGGGTAGGCTGGAGAAATCACATAAGTGACTCCATTTGACTCTACCCGATCAATACAAAATGGGCCACAATATTTGGGGAGAAGCTTGTTCATGACAAGGTGCCCCTTTTGGACTACCTTCCTGATCACCAGCTGTCCTCTAGAGAAGGAACAAAAACTAGGGTGACCAGGAACCCATTGTTCTTGAATCTGAGCCGAGATAAGGGCTGGAATTGGGTCTGGATGCGAGTTAGCCAATAAAAATTGCGCTGGAGACATCGTTAACTCCGTATGCACAGTACCATTGTATGATATGATGGCTCTGGGAAGATGTAAATCCCACGAGCTAGGACCTTGAACAAGGTTTCTAAGAAACTCGCCAATGGTACGATTGACTCTCTCGACTGCCCCATTCCCTTCAGGACGATTTGGTGTCGTAAAAACATGAACGATGCCATACTGAGCTAACATTTGCTCAAATTCTTGACCCCTGAATTCAGGCCCATTATCGGTTAATAACCGACATGGCCTCCTCAACAAAGTAGGCAGGACACGGGTCTCGAACAATCTTGCAATGGTGCTGGAAGTCTTATTCATGATTGGGATGGCTACCACCCACTTTGAATGGTGGTCTACGACTACCAGACAACCAATGTTCCCTCGAGACGTCTTCGGGAACACTACCAAGTCGGCAGCCACCAATTCAAAAGGTGACCTGGTCATGATCTTTAAGGTAGGTGGACCCTTAATTTGACTTGAGACTTTGTTCAGTTGGCACTGTGAACATGACGTGACCACTTCCTGTACAACCTGATACAATCGAGGATGAAATACGTCTCGAGAAAGAACTTCCAGGACTTTATTACGGCCAACATGGGCCATTTCAAGATGGACACTGATGGCAAGTTCAATCAGGAAGTTAAATGAGATCAAGTTCTGTGGATACAGTTCAAGATCTAACGAGTCGTATTTAACTAGAATCCCGTTTTCTATATAGATGTCTTTAAGATAGCGGTTGTACCGAGATAAGTTTCTCGGGCAACGGGCATTCGCATTCCTTCTCCCTAGATAATTCCTAAGCCTGCGCAATTCTAGATCGTTTCTCTGCAATGTTTCGACATTAACCCGTTCGAGAAGAGAATACGGCCTAACGTTTCCGATAATGATCACTTCAGGACCCTCTGATGGGTCTACTGCAGTTGCCAAGAAGGTAGCGACCACTTCTCCCTCCTTCAGGACTATCGTTGGATAGATCTAGCACTAGTCCTGAAGTAGTCATGAAATTTGCTCCAAGCAAAAAGCATGATGGGAGAGAACCATCATCCATGATAGCAAATGGATGGTCTTTTGCTTTCACTTGCGTTCTCAATGATACATCCAAATTTACGAATTTGGTCACCATGACCCGACGTTCAGCCATCCCTTGTATATTTACAATTATGTCTTTTGAGTAATCTTCCTGCTCACCTAATATGGTTTTCCAGGTAGTCTCAGACACCAAACTAATCTCAGCTCCGGAATCCACGAGAGCACAATAAGTCTGGCCATTACATTCAAGAGGAACAATTGCTCTAGATCGAGATGAATGAGCACATACGATATCCACTTGATACTCAGGAAAATGCAGGTTAACCTCCTGCCCCTGAGGATCAGAGTTTTCATGGCTATCCATAATTGGGTTCACTGGATCCGGATCTGAGTCAGTGGCGTCATAAGAATTAATGGTGTTTATGAGCGACAGGTTATTAGCGTGGAATGTGTTCGTTTCCTGCAACAAGTTAAAGTGTATCCCACCCAGGCACTGAAGGTGTACCCTTTCTCTGCTATCATCACCCACTCCTGCGGGGACTTGAAACACGAGGGGATGAGTTGAACCGAAATGCAGGACAATATCCAGATTATATAAATGACTGCAAACCAGCAAAACTTCAAGAGTCATTGGCTGACCAGCCAACGTCATCAACCGAAGACTTTGCTTTTTCTTTGCATTCAATTGGATCTTATATCGTGAGGGTTTCGTCATCAGTTCACCCACGAGCTGCTTCCTGAGCGAGGTGACACTGTCAGGACATTCCTTTTCCAAAACTTGAGTCAGGACATGCAAGAGACATTCGATTAATGAGTCACCACCTCCTTCTGGTTTAAAAAGCACCATTAATCCCTTTGGAAAATCAGTGGGTGTCACTTCTTTCCCATCTTCCTGGGGTGTCTGGAAATGACGTGATAAAGTGTCAGCAGCTTGATTTTCTTTTCCTGGTATGTAATGGAGTTCAAAATCAAACTCGGCCAGGTCTTCTAGCGTCCGAGCAATTCTATCGTTTACCAGTTTCATGTTGTGGAGGTAAAATAAGCCTGATGGTCCGTATTCAAGACAAAAGGGATGCCATATAAGAAGGCGCGAAAGTTTTCACACCCCATCGCATTGCGGCTAGTTCGCGTTCAGTCACGGAATATTTACGTTGGGGTTTCGAGAAGGTCATGGAGGCATGTGCGATAATCCTAACCCTCCCATCTTGAACTTGAGTTAAGCATGCTCCGGCGCCGATAGCGGAGGCATCCACCCATAGGTTTATCTTTTCGGCAGTTTCACGATAATCTGGAAATGCAAGCTCTATCTCCCTCTGCATCTCAGTCTTGAGTGCATCAAAAGAAGACTCCATTTCAGATGTCCATTGAAGATTAGTCGAAGCGGATTTACCAGTGAGCTCTGACAAGGGTTTTGCGAGAGGGGAACATTGCGGTAGGAATTTTCGTTGGAAGTTGATGAGTCCAAGAAATTCCCTCAATTCACGAATGGTGGTAGGTTTGGGAAGTTACTAACCTTTTCCATATATTCTGGAGACTTTGATAATCCACTAGAGCTAACTGTGTCCTAAGAAGGGTACTTTTGACTTGAACCATCTGCACTTTGGAGGCTTGATCTTAATCCCATGATCTTCCAGGACTTTCAAAACACTGCCTACTAACTTCAGGTGAGCTGCAAAGGTCTTTTCCATAATCAAGATGTCATCAATATAAACAAGCACGTTCTTTCTGGAAAAACTCTTCAGGACTTCCTGCATTTCACGTTGAAAAGCTGATGGAGCATTCCTCAAGCCGAAACTGAGTTTTCTGAACGCCAATGGCCATGAGGTGTTGAGAATGCGGTATAGTCACGACTATCCTCTTCAATGGGCATTTGATAGTAGCCGCGGACAAGGTCTAGGGTCGTGAAGTACCTTACTCCATGGAGACTATATACCGAATCTGTAAGGTTGGCCATCGGGAACCTATCTGGCTTGGTAATTTTATTCAACTTGCGATAGTCAACGCATAACCGGATGGAACCATCCGGCTTTCTAATCGGGACTACCGGAGCACTCCATGGTGAAGTAGTAGGTTCAATAATACCCAGTTCATGAAGTTCTTGACACTGATCTTCAATTACCTGTGTGATAGGTTCTGGGAATCTCCTTGGACGTTGAAAAATTGGGGTTTCATCGTAGAGTTCGATGCGGTGTGGGGTCATTCTTGCTGCACCAACATCGGCATCTCCACGACTCAATACTTCCTTTCGGGATTCCAACAGGCGATGAACACTTTCCTTCTGGTCTGGGGTTAACCCATCCAGGCTTATTCCTGACTGTATACGCTCTGGAGTCCAATCTTGAAGAGTTGGAGACACTTGACTCGGGCCTACATCTCCCTGCGTCGCAGTTCTACACTGGAGCACATTACTTTCATGTTCAGGTATAACGATTGTGTACATGTATCCTATTAGGTCTCCCTTTTTAATCTTTCCCAATGACTTCCCCCTTGTATACAATAAAACTGACGGTTGCTCAACATTCATGATACCTGGCACTCCGATTACCTTATCCCTAAATGAGCATTCACTGCACTACCATCATAAAACCACATGCTTGCCCCTTGTGAACATGCGCAAGGACCATTCAATTCACTTTCTCTCTCCTCCCACTCTACTGGCACTCGAACAGGTCCACAATCATTTCTTTGCACACTTTCAGCTGCCCAACATTTACTTGGTATCTAAGCTTCGTACACTCTGTCCCACCTGAACCCAAATACACATCCCATTTAGATCCATCCTCACAAGTTCCAGATATTCTTCGACGGGACAAATTTACTTGCAAGCCATTCTTTCTTAAAAATCTAGACCGAGGAAAAGTGGATAATTTGTGTCCAAATGCGGGATTACCAGAAATGTACAAGGCTTCATGACGATGTTATGTAGAGAAAGTGCAATATTTATTGACCCCAGAGTGTGGCATGCAAGGTCTTTACCTATCCCACGAATAGGTATCCTGTCTTGGGTATCCAGAACCAACCCCAACTGCTCAACCAGCCCTCCCGATATTAAACTAACTTGAGCCCCTGTGTCGATAAGACTGTTTATGATCGTGTTATTAATCACAACATCCAGTGTGAGTACATTTGCTGGCTCCAGCTCTGCAAACTTAACTCCTCGAAAATCAAGGGTAGGTAGATCAGGTTCCACAACTGGTGCCGCTTGTTCGTGGAAAATCGTTCCAGAAGCTCCAAAAGGGGTCGTTGGCGGTTGGCCAAGCTCCCCTGGTTTCTCTAGAGCATGACTTCTCAAATCGCCCGGTGAGTCACAACCAGTGGTCTTCAGGAAAGGCAGTTGCTCGGGGGGCAAACTCTGGGGTGCATCTAGCTCTGGGGTGGTCATCATTATCAGGGATTGTGACAATCCTTTCCAACGAGTCCCTGTCCTCGTTGGACATGCTTAGTTTTCCGACTGGGATGGTGTTGGCCGTCATGATCTTCCATATTTTGATTTCCTGATGTCGATTGATATGACTTCTCAGGGACAATACATACCAGGGTGAGGCCCCTGACAACGGGAACAATGATATTGGGCAGTAGGGTCAGGGGTTGGTGTTCTCTGGGAATTTCTGGAGCACTCACGGACAAAATGGTCCAACGCGCCACACAACAAACAGGCACCATTCTTCCTTCGGCAATTGGCCTCGTTATGTCCTTTTCTGGTACACCACTGACACTCTTCATCTGTTGCTCCGTTGCTGGATTCCCTCTGGCCATGAGTTCTGGGTTGTCGTTGTTCTCTAGGGTGGGGCGAGGATCCTGGCCTGTAACTGCTTTCCTGATTTGGTCGTGATTTCGTGAGCGATCCTGTCCTCGCTGGTTTTCTCTTGACCCTCCTTGCCTCCGTGAGAAAACGCTTGTCCCATTTCCATTGCTTCGTGGACGACGCGTCCTCTATTCCTACCTAGTCGTGGCTGGCTCTGAGGAACAAATCCCTGTCTGGAAGTGTCAAGATTTTCGGAAACCTGAACAGGGACCTGCATTTGCAAGACTTCTATTGGTTCAGGTGTGGTCGGATCCAGAACTTTCAGTTCCTTGTAAGGCCACAAAATCCAAAATGTTGGACCAGTAGACCTTCTTCTGGTGCAGAGTCTTGTTTTCCGTTATTATCCTCGCTAGGTGTTGTGACAGGGCTGAGGGGACAGTCTCGAGGTACTTCCTCCTTAACTCCTTGCTGGTCTCGATGTCTTTCTGAGGGAATGCCCTTCGTGCCAATGTCTCCAATCGGCCGCATATACATCGGGAGATTCCCCTGACTTCATTTTGGCATTCTTGAATTCGGCAACCTTTCCAGTGGTCACGGTCTTCTTGATTCTCTTATGCCATGTTAACAGTATTTCCTTCATGTGGTCATATTCGACACCACAACCCCCATAAGCATGGTACAAGTCTTGAAGTTTTCCTGTCAAGTGCTTTCCTAACGTTCCTGTCCAATCTCGTCTTTCACAATTATATTTTGAGGCACAGTGGCGCTCAAACGCTTCAAGATATTCAGGGAAGGAGCGCCCACTGTGACATTGAAGTCATCCAATTCGGGAGCGTTCATGGGTGTTAGCTGCGGGACCCTATGATGATATTTTCTGGATGATGGGTATCTAGGCCGCGTTTCCTCCTTCTTGACGTTGACTTCGTCTGATGAGCTTGACTCCTCATTATGAGACGATTCGGAACTGCGGTTATGAGGTCTTGAAACTGACGTCTGAATGTTTCCTTGTTCGAGGATCCTTGGACGGCTCTTTTCTGACCTCCGCCTTCTGCTCCATGTCGTTATCTGGTACAAGGTCTTCATATTCCTGACGGGCACTCTGAAGTTCTTGTTCCTCTCTGGCTGCTGTTTTCTCTCCAGTTGGTTCACTCGTCCTTGCCAGTATTCACTTCGGGCCACAAGATCGTCAGATTGTTCCTCTCTGGCTGCTTGTTTTCTCTCCAGTTGGTCCATTCGTTCTTGCCAGTATTCACTTCGGGCCACAAGATCATCATTTTCTTTGGACAACCGGTCATACTTTCCTTTCCAGACCGTTTCAAGGTCCACCAACCGCTGCGTCCAGTTCTGCTCTGATTCTAGAGCTTGTTGTTTCTGCTCCTTGACCAGGTCAACAAGTTGGGCAACCTGGGTCTTGACTCAACTAAATCTGACATTTTTTTTTTTTTTTTCGTCCGTGCTAAGCCGAAGCCGTCAACGTTGGGTGCCTCCCGTTCCCGGGTCTGGGCACCAAAAATGTTGCGGTGGGGTTATCCAATAAACCAATGAAGTTCCGAGTCAATGTGAACCACCCGACAACATTTTTATTTCATGCAATTTTTTCTACCGGTACGGGGAGAAGACTTACTTCAAAACCAAACACCCAAAGGCGGCTCGTTGGCTGAGGGAGGACGGGCTTCTAAGAATCCCTGATGCGGTAAACTTCCCGGAGTCTCGTTGATCCCGACGCGACCCTCCAGGCGTGATCTCGTTATCCTCAGAACAGAGAAACAATGCGATTAGTTAAGTGTCCCAATGCCCACCGGACTGACCCAACCTCAGGACCTCCCAATATTCCACGAAAAAGGAAACAAAAATGCTCACCACATTCCCGATGACAATGCCGTAGCCAATCAAACTGTAACCTCAACGGGTTGGAAAAACCATGAACAATTTTTATTGATGGGAAAGGGGAGGTTACATTCTATACAACACATGAAAGGGAGGAAAAAGTTAGAGAAGCGGGGGTTAGGCAGGGTGAAGCAAGGACATTAGGTAAGTGGGCAGACAAGCAATAAGGTATATCTTTACAAATGTACACGCAGTGTCAATCGCAAGAGCACATTTCATATATATGTTAACACATGGTCACAGACAACTGGACTTGGCAAAGCAAGTGATCTATCTTCGCATTACAATGGTCAAGAGAGGCTCCTTGGGTTACAAAAGATGAATCAAGAAACAATGATGAGTTGCTTCCTGATTCCTTATCTTGAAACTTAAATGTCCTTCTTTTAGTTTTTTTGTTCACATACAATAATTATACCCTAAATACCCTGACTAGGCTAAATGGAAAGGAGGGCAAGGTGTTATTGATACCTGGCCTTAACTGATGTGCAGGTACCACCACTTAAACTTTCAGAAGGTTCTGGGATGATTGTTCGAGTTCAAAGTCAAACGCACTAGATGAATGTCATTTAATTTCTGTCTTTCTTAACTTCTAGCTTCAGCAACCGACATTACACGTATACCCAGTCGCACTGTGCACTTTGTTTGTTGGCCTGTTCAGATTTGGCAAGCCTACCCATTTCAGGACCCATACCGTGCATGACTTTTTTCTCACGTTGGTCCAAAAATCAAAAAACTGAAGCAAATTAAGTTAATCAAATGGTTTAGGGCTTCTTAAACAAACACCCTTTTTTTGTGTTTTGTTTTATCTTTTTATAACATTAAGCCACAATTCTGACGTTAGATTCTATGGGTCTAGATTTTATGGGGGTTATGGCATTCAAACCTGTATGGGAGAGAAAGAATGAAGGTTAATACACACAACTACCATGATTTGATAATCAGTGGCCCCTACTACAATATGTAATATTACCCACAAGTGGGTCGTGGGTCAAAAACACTATCTATATGATCCTTGCCTCACATATGATAGTGTAAAAATATTATGGTGCTCATATCAAAATTAATTAAGATATCGTATTGGGACCCTGGGACAAAACGAGAAATGAGGCTCGGGAGCCAACGTGTTAAGAATATCTGAAAAAGAAAAACATTTAAGTATTTTATATCAATTACGATGTTTCAAAGTTTAGTCATTCGATGTTCTAAAATTTAATAAAAAATTATTTCATGGGCTTACAACATAATTAGACAGAAGAATATGATGATAAATAATTGTAATAATCAATAATCCATACTTAGTTAAACTGTAGTATTCATCTAGTAGAATAACTATGAAGTAGGTATAAGAGCAATAACAGCAAACCACCGTCTATGACATCTAAGAGGCGACTGAGAGTGAGGGACAGTTCTATTCATGTTGTGACTTGTACATTGTACAACTATATGACCTTGAAAACACTCCATATGCGATCAGTGGGATAATTCTGTGACAGATGAATAGTTAATCAATTTATGTCCTATTATTTAGTAAAAGGGTCAATTTCTGAAACTTTAAGGTAAAATTGATGTAGGTAAGGGTTATTTTATTTCATTTTGGTTGGCCAATTTCAAGTTTTGACATGAAAAGAGACTATATTTTCACTACCAAAATTGATTTGGAAAAAGTTGACAAAATTGACACACCCTAATATATATATAACCTAACCCTAACCTGTATATTCTGATCCCCCCATGATAATACATATGTACTAAACTTACCTTATTGTAGAGGTTCAAGGTTGCTGTTGGTGAAACACTCAATTATAACCAAACTATTACAGAGTTACCGTACCAAAGTAACCTACGTAACTTAAGCAAAAAACATGCATCATTTACACAATTATGAACTCCATTCATGAAACTATATAATGTTTTCTTAAACTAAGTAGTGGTTATTTACCACATCATATGGCAAGTTATTCCACAAATCTATTGGGTCATTCCAGCTCAATTGGTACAGGGGTTGATTCATACACCATTCAATAGCTTAAATCTAAAATTTTAGCTTCCTCAGTCAAAAACTTAATTTATGGTCGCTTAAATGGCCCCCACCTTCGACAAAAAATGCCCATGTTGGGCTTGATTGGCCAATGCCTTCATTTTGAGAGGCCTTGAAAAGTGTCTTCTAATAGGAGTAGAAGCTTCAAATTTGTCATGCCAATACAACTTCTGGTGGGCTTTTCAATTTTGCAAGCAAAAAGGCTGTGGAACAAATAGTTTAAGTTACAAGGGCTTAAATATGGCTCCATTTTGAAGCTTGCATCAATTCCTTCCACTTTTACGACTCTACCATTTTCAAAAGTTTTAGTTCTACATCAATCACAGCTGTTTTAATACTCCTAATAATCTCTATGGGTTGTAAATTTATGAGTGAAATAAAAAAATAACCAAAAAAGGATTTATTTTTATTTTAAAAAATTTCCAAACGTTGATATTTTCACCAAATTTGCAAAATTAATATCAACTTTGGGGCTTAATATAAAGGTGTCCGAAATTAGTCGGAGTTGATACTTCTAGTAAAGAAAGATACATATGTGTAAAAAAACATATATTAAGGAATAGATCTCAACTCAACTCCTTCATATAGTTTTGGTGATTCAAAGAAAAGTGCTTTTTGTGAAAAATCTCAAATTTTTGTAAATTTTTAAATTTCTATTTATGACATTGAATTGTAATTTTACTTCCATTTTATTACTTAAGTTGATTTACAATTTGTAATATGTAAATAAGTCTAAAACATACAAGAAATTTAAAATGTTTGTCAAAACAACCAGCAACTCGAAGGGCTCTGGGTAGCTCATTTCGCTTTGTATATTCTTATAAATGTAAAACATGATGTTAATCATTAATGTCCAGGCCTATTTTATAGACCATGATCTTTTATTTTCAGAAAATTTAACTAGAGCAATTAACTTAATTTTACTGCCTGTAATAATGGCTTATTCTAATCAAGAATCAAAGTGCAGCTTTGGTATATACTTGGATGATCCATGTCATGAACACTCACCAGGAAGGTGGGTATGTATACCTTACATGAGCTGACAGATGAAACAAGGAAACTGCTATTGTGGAGAACAAAAGCAACTGTAATCAACCCAAATAGTGCTACTGTATGCTACCACCATGAAAAAATGTTTGGAATGCATTACCAACAAATGCAAAGTAGCTGCCAAGATCCATGGAGAAATCATCGAAAGAAGATAAGTAAGTAAATATAGGTACTAATATATTTATATTTCATAAAGAAGTTTATATTGTAAATTGTAACAAATTAGCTATTTAATTTTAATAGGGTAGGCTATATACTGTGCTACTGAATGCATATGTTTTGAATATTTTATACGAATAACCTTTAACCAAATGTTGGTTTTAAAATTATTTTCCAATCTGTTTAGAGTTTACATTACCCTACTTTATTTGCAGAATCACTACAAATTATTGACAAAGACATAGCAACTAGACTGAATCTGATACCAGGACAGAAACTTTGCTCAACATGCTTCTCTAGAGCCAAGATGATTGAAGATGAAAAAGACTCAGGTAGTGATGAATATGTTCTAGAAGAAATAGTTAAGGAGACATTTGACGAAACGTTAGGTTCACTAGAATGCTCACCCATTAAGTATGTAAGAGCAAGAGATCAAAAGTTTTACATGAAAAGTAAACTAAAGCAAATTGAAACATCAACAAAATCAAAGCTGTCAAAAGTACTTCATATGAAGCCCAGCATTTTGGATGAGGAAGCGGAGAAACTGAGTGAGGAAGAAAAGTGTTATCAGCATATGATAGAGGAACTGAAAGAAAAGTGTAAAACTAGTACCAGACAAGAAAAGATACAAATTCTAACACTCCTTCCAATTGGTAAAACCTTGTCCAGAGAAAGAATTATGAAAGAATTTGAAGTGTCAGCCAGAATGGTTAATGCTGTGAGGGCCTTAAAGAGAGAAGGTGGTATCCTTCCTATAATGAGAAATAAAAAGAGTAGCAAGGGTATAAGCGATGAAATAAAGGAAAGAGTGATAGAATTTTTCCAAAACAATGAATATACTAGAGAGTGCCCTGGTAAAAAAGACTACAAATCAATAAAAACACCACAAGGGAAGGTTCACAAGCAGAAAATACTATTGACAAATATCAGAGAATTATATACGCTTTACAAAAATAAATATCCAAACAACAAAATCTCCAAATCAAAGTTTTTTGAACTGAGACCAAAATGGTGTATGGGTGTGGGGAGTAAAGGATCACACAATGTATGCATTTGTGAAATACACCAGAACTTTAAACTTTTATGTGAATCACTCCCCGTCAAAGTAGAATTAAGAGTGTTACTAGGGAAAATAGTCTGCAACACTGAAACCAGAAACTGCATGATTAATAACTGCAAAACATGTCCTGGTTTAAATGAATTACAGGATTGGCTTCTTACCATTTTTGAAAATAATGATTATGACATGGATGATGAGGTTTCCTTTAAGCAGTGGCTTCCTACAGACCATACCCAACTGGTCACAATGACAAAGTGTTTCGAATGTAGTAGAAGACATATGTGAAAGTGCAAAAAAGTTGAAAGTACACCATTTCATAGCAAAAGCCCAATCAAAATATTTGTCCGACTGTAAAGAAAACCTCAATGATTCTACAGCATTAGTGCTTGTTGACTTCTCTGAAAACTATAGTTTTATAATTCAGGATGCTGTACAAGGACATCACTGGGACAATACCCAGGCTACCTTGCATCCGGTAGTCTGCTATCAAAAAGTTGATGGTGAACTAAAAGTTACAAATTTTTGTGTAATATCAGATTCACTTACAACACAACTGCAATTCATTCTTTTTTATGTGAAGCCTTGAAATTACTTAAAAGTCAGAATCCTAAACTAAAACATATTTGTTACTTTAGCGATGGTGCAGCAAGTCAATATAAAAACTATAAAAACATCATTAATTCAGTGTTAGCTACATGAAAAAGATTTCCAACTAACATGTGAATGGAACTTTTTTGCCACCTCTCATGGAAAGAGCCCCTGTGATGGTGTTGGTGGCACTGTCAAAAGGTTAGTTTCCCGGGCAAGTCTACAAGCAACAAGTAAAGGTCACATCACCAATCCAAAGGAGATGTTCAATTGGTGCAAATCTAATATTAATGGTATACAATTTCTGTACATTGATTCAGCTAAAATTGAGGAAAATGCTAATTTATTTGAGTTAGAAAAAAGGTATTCCTTAATTAAGACAATCCCAGGAACCCGTTCATATCACTGCTTTAGACCTTCATCAACAGGCATTAAACTGTACAAAATTTCTTTAACATACAACTTTCCTTCCTCAATGCTACACTAGAAAATGTGGCTTACCAATATAAACCTGGTACATATGTGGCCTGTTTCTATGAAGGTGACTGGTTTGCTGGAAACATAGTTGAAGTGTGTGATACTGAGAAGGATCTATTAGTAAATTTCATGAAAAAGAATCCTTTTAAATGGCTTGAACACAAGAGGACGTTTGCTGGATTCCATTCCAACATGTTTTGTGTTCAATTGAACCACCTACAGTTGCTTGAAAAATGGGGACACAAACAATCATTTCATAACTTGTATTATCTAAAATTGAGGAGTATTTTAAAAAAAGCCTAAGTAACTACAGACCTGTAACAAGCTGAATAATAAATTGCTAATTTATGGCTGAGGCCATGGAGTGTTGAAGACAATCAGACTTAAAGCCTGAGTACAATAATAAATTCCTGAGTCTGTGTCTAAACAAAAGTTATATTACCTATATATAAGTTTACATATGAATTTACATAAAACAACACATTAAAAAAAGAATATGAACTTATAGCCAATAATTCACATGCTTAAAAACTCAGGAATTCATCATTGTATATAGCTAAGTACTGTACACTTGTATTAAGGGAAGTAATACAACAAAGCTACTTAAATTTAAGGTTTTGTACTGAAAATGGTGGTTACTGCTAGTTTATCTGTACTAACTGCATAATTTAAATTACTAGGAAGTGCTTAAAGAGCAGTAGAACACGGTTCTACATGATTTACTTAGGTAGATCCAAGTATTGAGCCTACAAGCTGGTCCATCTGTTAACTGCAAATGTAGTAATAATCTAGGTATATATTATGTCTTTTTTATGAGTAAAACTTATTTAGATAATTTAACATTTGTGAATTAACTTACCAAGTAATAAAATGGAAGTAAAATTACAATTCAATGTTGTAACAAGAAATTTAAACATTTCAAAATTTTGAAAAAAAATTCAGATTTTTTCACAAAGTACTTTTCTTTGAATAGCCAAAACTATATGAAGGAGTTGAGATCTATTCCTTAATACAGTAATACCTCGCTTTATGATACCCTGGGTTTACGAATTTTATTTTAAATGAAATAAAAAATAGTTAAAAAAAACAATATTAAACGTCGAAAATAAATCATACACGTCAAAAATAAGTACATATCGTTCGTGCGTGCGTTTGTTCACTCTGGCGGAGCATTTTATCTGAAAAGAAAAAATCTTCTTTAAAACAAACCACTTTGGATGCATTTTTCAAGAGTCCTCCATCCATGACTGCATCTACAAGTGCGTCTGAAGGTGCTTCGATGAGTGAGTCAAATAAAAATTAAACTTTCTCTCTTTTTACATATATCTTTGCTTTGTTTTTCATTTCATTAAACCATTGCTGCATAAATTATCATTTTATTACCTTTTCTTGCCATTTTTTTTAATAAATTTGTTCAAAGAACGTATCCCTTAATATAACATTAAGCCTATGGGAAATAATGCCTCACTTTGCGATTGGATGCTGGGAACGCAATAATTCGTAAAGCGAGGTATGCCTGTATATGTTTTTGTACACATATGTATCTTTCTTTACTAGAAGTATCAACTCTGACTAATTTTGGACACCTTTATATTAAGCCCCAAAGTTGATATTAATTTTGGAAATTTTTAAAAAATCTTTTTTGGTTATTTTTTTATTTCATAAATTTACAACCCATAGAGACTATTAGGAGTATTAAAACAGCTGTGATTGATGTAGAACTAAAACTTTTGAAAATGGTAGTCGTAAAAGTGGGAGGAATTGATGCAAGCTTCAAAATGGAGCCATGTTTAAGCCCTTGTAACTCAGAAACTATTTGTCCCACAGCCTTTTAGCTTGCAAAATTGAAAAGCCCACCAGTGGTTGTATTGGCATGACAAATTCGAAGCTTCTACTCCTATTAGAAGATACTTTTCAAGGCCTCTCAAAATGAAGGCATTGGCCGATCAAGCCCAACATGGGCATTTTTTGTCAAAGGTAGGGGCCATTTAAGTGACCATAAAATTAAGTTTTTGACTGAGGAAACTAAAATTTTAGATTTAAGCTATTGAATGGTGTATGAATCAACCCTGAAAATTTGAAGAAAATCAGAGATGGTCACCCGACCAACTTTCTGAAATCTGTACCAGTTGAGCTGGAATAACTCTATTACTCAATGAATGAAAGTATTTTTGTAAATCCAGTCAATAAGTCTGGGTAATTATCATGCAATAAGATAAGCACACCGGACAAAAAATTAGTCACCTCTAATAGCACTGATAGTAGGAAGTTCAAGGTCACACAGAGGGTGCTGATGTAGCATTGGTAAGTGACAAGTAGCGGTGACATAGCACACAGGATCAGATCTGTTTCGTGAGGTGGTGAAGAACAAAGTGTGTGTTGGATATAGTCTGCAAAATGGGTTGTGAGGCAGACGTTACTCAGTGGCAAAAAGGAGCCATCGTGTTTGGCAGAGCCCACGGACACAAAATGTCTGAAGTAGCCCAATTTGTTGGTGTGTCAACGTGTACTGTCCAGCGAGTTTACAAAGAGTGGTGTAGTTCGCAATCAACTGACAATCGATGGCGTAACTGTGGCCGGAAAACAATTCTCGACAACAGGGGCCGCCACCATGTTTCTCGTCTAGTAACTGCAAATCATTTTCAAACCAGAGAACAATTGCTCCAAGAAACCAATGAGGTTCTCCAGCGACCAATTTCCGAATGGACATTGCGACGAGAACTGCATGCGATGGACATCTGGAGCAGGGTACCACGGAAGAGGCCGCTGTTAACAGCAAGTCACAAATTGGCACGTTATAAATGGGCTCAGAGGCATAAAAACTGGACTGCGGCAGATTGGAAACGTGTAATTTGGTCCGATGAGTCCCGTTTTTGTTTGTTCTCCAATGATGGGAGGCGACGAGTACATCGCAGGTCCAATGAAGCCTTTAATCCTGAATGCGTTGAAGGTGTTGTTCAGGCTGGAAACAGAAAGTGAAGCACAGGAATAGACATCCACGGACTCTGGTGGAACTTCGGGACTGGCTGATGAATGAGTGGCAGCAAATCGATGTTCAGTACATGCACAACCTCGTAGAGTCTCTGCCTCACCGGATTTGTGCGGTTATCAAGGCCAGAGGTGCCGTCACACGTTATTAGGTACATTCTGAGAGGGGTGACTAATTTTTTGTCCCGTGTGCTTATATGATCATTGATTCTAGTTAAATCTACACTTTTCTGCTATAATCTAGTGTGTTTTGGGTACTTTTCCATTATGTGCTCCGTAATAAAAAAAAATTGCGTGTTTAGGCTCGAATTACGTACAGGCATTCTATCCTCTTGAAAATTAAATATCTAAAATTTTTTTTCTTTGTATTGAATTAACATTTTACTATAATTTATATGAATACAATGCATACCTATAATTTTAGGTAAAAGTTGGTTAAAATTAATTGAAGCCTGTAGAAAAATTATTGAATATAGTTAGGTCAACTGTATGCCTTTTGATGATTGGTTGGTTAGGTTGTCATGATATTTTTGTTAAAACTAATGAAAATATCATGACTCATTTTTTTTTTTTATGCAAAATTGCCAAAACCTAACCTACCACTTACAAATTTGTACTTGTATACTGGTCCTCCTCACTGCTTAACTTAATTCTTATAAAGAATAATAGGTAAATCTTGAGGAAATGTCATCACCTGCAAAATCATACCAAAAATGCATTTTTCTTGTAGTACAGTATTTGATAGGATTTATTCAAATCTGATATTTATTTGCTGTGTAAATGAGCCAAAACTCATTTTATTGTAAGTTGGAAACCATGATGTTTCAGCTTAATTGTGCAGTAAATGTGTAAGATTTGAGTAAATCACATCAAATACTATTATAAAAAAAACATGTTGGTAAACCTAACCTAATACTTGCACAAAAAATGGTACTCTTGAAAAAGGTGTTATATAGTTATGTAGACTATATGGTCATATATAGTAGGCTTGTGATAAGCACACCGGACAAAAAATTAGTCACCCCTCTCAGAATGTACCTAATAACGTGTGATGGCACCTCTGGCCTTGATAACTGCACGAATCTGGCGAGGCAGAGACTACGAGGTTGTGCATGTACTGAACATCGATTTGCTCATTCATCAGCCGGTCCCGAAGTTCCAACAGAGTCTGTGGGTGTCTGTTCCTGCGCTTCACTTTCTGTTTCCAGCCTGAACAACACCTTCGACGCATTCAGGATTAAAGGCTTCATTGGACCTGCGATGTACTCGTTGCCTCCCATCATTGGAGAACAAACAAAAATGGGACTCATCGGACCAAATTACACGTTTCCAATCTGCCGCAGTCCAGTTTTTGTGCCTCTGAGCCCATTTATAACGTGCCAATTTGTGACTTGCTGTTAACAGCGGCCTCTTCCGTGGTACCCTGCTCCAGATGTCCATCGCATGCAGTTCTCGTCGCAATGTTCATTCGGAAATTGGTCGCTGGAGAACCTCATTGGTTTCTTGGAGCAATTGTTCTCTGGTTTGAAAATGATTTGCAGTTACTAGACGAGAAACATGGTGGCGGCCCCTGTTGTCGAGAATTGTTTTCCGGCCACAGTTACGCCATCGATTGTCAGTTGATTGCGAACTACACCACTCTTTGTAAACTCGCTGGACAGTACGCGTTGACACACCAACAAATTGGGCTACTTCAGACATTTTGTGTCCGTGGGCTCTGCCAAACACGATGGCTCCTTTTTGCCACTGAGTAACGTCTGCCTCACAACCCATTTTGCAGACTATATCCAACACACACTTTGTTCTTCACCACCTCACGAAACAGATCTGAGCCTGTGTGCTACGTCACCACTACTTGTCACTTACCAATGCTACATCAGTGCCCTCTGTGTGACCTTGAACTTCCTACTATTGGTGCTATTAGGGGTGACTAATTTTTTGTCCGGTGTGCTTATTTTGCAATGTTATAATTATTTTTGTACTTCACAAACCCTTAAATAACAGAGCTCAAAATTCTGTTATTTTTCATTTTGGGTCTGATATTTTTCATTTTTCTAATCACTTTATTATTCCATTTCAGAATAATTGAGATGTGGAAG
This sequence comes from Bathynomus jamesi, assembly GCA_023014485.1. NCBI lineage: Eukaryota > Metazoa > Arthropoda > Malacostraca > Isopoda > Cirolanidae > Bathynomus > Bathynomus jamesi. The sequence continues at coordinate 604,198 of JAJOZX010002220.1, forward strand.
TATTATAAATTTTGGGTGTATAGATTTTTTCTGGGTATTTAGATTTTACCGAGTACTGTACCCACCCAGTTGGTGGGTAAATGGAAAAAAGTTTATTTCAAGCCCTGAAATAGCTATATCCTTTTTTTTTAAATACTTTGAGAGCTTCACTCAAGTATTTAAAAATAAAAAAGTGGTAATTTTAGGGGTTTATGAAGTACAAAAATTGTTATAACATATCATAAAGCCTACTGTAGTTATTTTTTTGAAATTCAGGTGATGAAATCTTAGATTATCTGAATAATAAGAAAGATTATTGGAAAATTTTAATCTTATTAAAAGTTCCCAATATGGATTTAGATCAGGAAGGTCTTTTGTCTAATTTCTTAAACTTTTTACAGTTTGTAACTGATCAGGTAGATAATGCATATGTAGATATTATTTATGTACCCAAGTGACTTGTACCCACTGGAACAAGGCAACTTGTAGCTACACCTATTTGCATAATCACTCGTACCCCACTCATACCCAGAAACAAATATCAGTATATTTAAAAAATTTATTTAGCTCTAGGCAAAAGGTCAAATATCAGTAGGCTATTAAAATAAAGTCCATATGTCATTGTTATGAATTTATTCTTACATTAACAGAAATGATTGAGGGAATAAAATTCAGTATAATGGAAGCAACATTCATTATAATAGAAATTTGAGTATGAAAAATTACTAAACTTGGTCATTAAAATATCCACTCTATTAACTAATTTTACATAGGCAGTGGCTTGTGCTCACCACAGATCGCTCCCTCCTGCTGCCTCACACATCTCCATTGATAGTCAGGCACCCCTTATTCTACTTTTTCTTAGTGTGTGTGTGTTTTGTTACATCATAGAGTTAAGATTTTATTCTATAGGAAAGTATCTCCAAATATATAATATGTAGGAGTCTGAGAAAATAGGATTTGACATACAGAAATCTGCTTTACAAAAGGTTTTTACAGAATGTAACCCTTCTATTAAAAAGGGATTACTGTCTACAAGTCGCTTTATGAAGACCAACCACAAATGAACTAAGAAATGTTTGTATTGATACTTAGAAGAATAAAACTAAGTGTAATGTGATAAGTTTTTAATTGTTAGTTATTAGTGTTGGGGATATCCACATTCACACTTCTGAGTATGGATGTGAAGATTATTGTAGAGATGAATTTTGATAATCTGACACCCTTGGAGGCTAAGCAGTTGCTGGATTGATTATGGAATTTAACAAATTTTGGAATGTATACTGTATATTTTAAGCACAGAAACAATGGGTGGAGGGTGAGCAAAACCTGTGACTGCCACAAATAAAGAGAGAGCGTGTGGTGTGTGTGTGTGTGTGTGTGTGTAAGTGTGGGCTACAGCAGTGCTGGAACAACAATGCAGCAAGTCTCAGAAACACATGCAGTGCTGGGTTTTGGAGAAGATTGCCAGAGTAATGGAAAAATTATTTTTTTTTATTTTTGAAAAATGTACTAAATTTTGGTAGTTTGCTGGACTTTGGAATGTAAAATTATTGACACTCGCCAATATTATAATTTTAACGAGTTTTAGCCACATACTGCAGTGTTTCCATGACACAGGATGTATCACAGCATGAACCTTGTCCTTGGGAATTTGCCAGTGTATGAATATTGCATCAGGTTTTTCTGAAGCGTGTTCACTAGTATGAGATGCTTCAAGTTTTCCAGCATATAAAACCAAATTCATTCATTTGAAGTCTCCTGTTATTCCATGGCAGGTTAAACTCAGCAATGAAACTCTGGCCAACAGGTTGGATAATATATATCTGTTCTAATTGGTAACTTTGTGAAGTTGTCTAGCTTGGTTTGGATAGTTTTAGAGAGAGAGAGAGAGTAATATATATCAATGTATATTAGGTTGCTATATTCAAGTTCCTTTTTAACTGATATGGGGGTATAATGTTGGCCATTAAACACATGAATCCCATATCCTCAACATGGGTAAATAGCCTAGTAAATCATTGAAGGCCAGCATTCTGTAGTAAGAGTCTACTCTTTACAACTTTGCATTCCTGCTGTACTATATTTTTACCTTCTCAAAACATTTATCTGATGTAGCTACCATATTTGATATCAGTTTTTGCGTGCTGTAGTTGGGTCACTGATATTTTTTCCTTTGTCAGTTTTTCTCATTTTTTCACTTCATTAAATTCTTTCCAATGCATTCAATGATGATGATGATTCTTAAGGCTTGTTGTACTGCAGCCTTTCTATGATTAGATTTTCTGATACAGTTGACATTAAGATGCTTCATTCTTTGAAAACAAAGTATTTACAAACAGAACTTGATATGAATATTTAGAAATGTTTACTCTTAATGTATCAAATTAATGCTATTGAATGTAAATAAAAATTTAGAATGGTTAAGTACTTAACAAAATGCCAATTTTTAAAAATTTATCTGAATTCTGAAATAAAAATAGTATCCAAAAAATTTAACAAATTATGGCAAAAATGGTGTAATTAAAATTTAAGTCTTCTTCCAGGCCAAGCCCCAGGCAAGCTATTTTTGGTTAACTTTCTTTAAACTAAAGTTGTCATCTTTCTCTCAGCCATCTAAGAAAAAAATGTGGCTAACAATTAGCCACATTTTTACTTCAACCCAACACCTAAATCACCTTGGAAGTAGCATAAATTTGCCTCTGGATGGTTTGTGTAAAGAGCCAGACCAATGCCACCAAAATCTACCACACTCACCATATACCCAAAAATCCACATTTGATATCTGTATTCATGCATGTCAAAAAATGACATTTGTGACATTCATGTTAGTACGGTATTGTAATATATTAATCCCCTACACTGATGCCTGTAATTTTACTTTACAATAGCTACAAAGTATGGGGATTGTACACACACTTTCTAATCATAAGTCATTTTGGCCAAAGAGCCAGATCAATCTTACCATACCTAACAGCCTAATTAGGCTAAGTTAGCCAGAGAACTAAATATAGTTTAGTGAGCCCTGTAGCAGGTGTATAAACCTGAGCCAGCTGTATAGGTCATATATCATAAACTGGATTAAAATAAATTTATAAATGATAATATAAAATCATTAGAGGAGGATTTAGGTGATAAAAGTACAGGTACCAGTATACAATTGTCTTGGTTAACTAATGATGGTTTGATAATACAAGTTAGTTTTAAAAATCTAGACTAATAAATCACATTTTAAATGAATGAACTTTGCTGTATAAGCCTAATTCCAAATTTTTAAGTTCAGTACAATTTTGTTTATAAAAAATTAGGTAAGCAACAAAATCTTATATAATAAAATTTCCCCTTAACTATATTTTGATTTTCAATGTATTTTAAGTAAGTCATCTTGGTTTCTTTTCACTTTTCTGGTTCAATAATTTATTTATATTTTTTCAGGGAAATGAAGCTTCTCTTCCAATGGAAATGTGTTCCAATTGTAAGTTAACTTAGTATATATGTCTAGTTAATTAACTGAAGTGGAAAAATTTTAAATTTAGAGTACCAAATGGAGAGGAATAGAATTTATGAATTTAGTTTGCATTCATTAGGCCTAATTCTGATTATGAAGGTAAAGGTCTCTTGGGTTAGGGGATACTCTGTCCTTACACACCCTATTTAGAGAGAGATTCCTCTGCCGAGTGGTGCCCCCCCATAGTACTGTGAGGTATTGAAAAACTCATGATCTTCACTTGTCCCACAAACACCTTGAAATGGGAGACCCAAAATGGGTGCACACATTTCTACATTACTGTACAGTCTTTACAGCCGCACCTACACTTTTCCTCCTAAGTGTATATATATTGTAATGTATATGGTTGTAAATTTGGACTTGGTCCGCAATCAATATGGTATGGACTGTGACTTATTTTTGGTTGGCAAGGTACTGGTATTAATGGATATCATAATGAAATTGACTGGATTCTTTGGATCTGATATATTTGCATGTTGGTTATAAATAGATATAGAGTAACATATTTGTGGATGGTAGTCTATTATGACTTGATCCTCTGGATCCAAAGATTCTCTCTTTAGTTTTAAATTGATAATTAATTAATTTTAAATTGATAATTATTTAGTTTTGTAAAAAATTGGTCATTGCCAATGTACAGTAGGGCGGATTGAAAATGAGGTTTTTAAACTTTTTTTCGAAATTCAAATATGGCTAGTGCGGAAAATATGTGGGGGCTATAGATAATGACTGCATAAATATTAGTCCTGCGAAATTATATCTTCAGGTGCCACAAAGCTGTTGAAAAAAGTGAAATATAATGATTTTCTTATATTCTGCATTAGTACAATAACTGAAACTTACTTGTTATTATTATATATTAAGTGTTCCAATTACCAAAATAGTTACTGAATTACGCAGCTCTTAGTTTATTTAGATCAATGTTCTTTTGATTAATGATCTAAATAATCCAGAACTCACCACGAGGAGGTGGCTGCGTGTCGAGCTGCACCCATGCCCTCCCAACCACCCATCCTTGCGCATGTTTTTTTCTATTAACGTTTTATTTAAACTTTATATTCAGCTTTACTTTCGAATGATGGCATTTTTTTACGTGACTGAAGTGTTGATCTTATGAAGCCATCTCGCGCGTTCAATCCAAATACTTTTGATGATGCTTCAGTCACTAATTTTACCATTCTTTCTACTACTTGTGTATGACAAGGGAATTTCTCAAATGGAGGGGTACTCTTGTTTTCTATGAATTCTTCAATCTCATTTTCTGTCAGGTGTCTTGTCACAGGTGGTTCAGTGACAATGCATTTTTGCCAATTAATTAAATCAGTATAATCAGTAGCTTCAAATTGAATAACAGGTACTGTGAAACGCCTCACAACTTTTTCCTTGTTTGTTTGCCTTGCTTTCTTTATTCGCCTCCACGCTAATTCTCTTATGGCGCTGCGGTCATCATGAATCATTGATGCTAGAATATTTTCTGGATTTGCAAAAAATGCATTTCTTTGTATGACAGGGTTTACAATATCCTTTACTTCGTCATTCAGTGTTCTTGTTAGTTCAATAGTTTTGAAAACATGTTTTGAGCCATTGACAAAAGATGTACTTTGCTTAATAGAAAACCACATTGGGATGTAGACCTTCATTATAAAAGAAGCAATGTTCATGAGGTTCTCAGATGGACTTACAGTTGAAACGTATAGACGAAGCAAACGATTTGCTGTAGTCAGCCATCGTGAATGTGCCATTTTGCCTGAACTACGATGAGCAAGATCTGAGAGCAATATCCCTTTGTTATGGCCTGATGAATATCAATTAGATATTTTTGGTCGGTGCTAAGATCTTCACAGTCTACAGTTGGTTCCTCAGCATCAATCCTTTCAAACTCGACAATAGGAAGACTCTCACAGTTCTCTAATTCCCTGCCAATAGGACCGGTGAATCCGCGGGGGCCAGATGTTTTTCCATCCAGCTTTGCAACTAAATGGCGTAATGGCAATTCATTGGCATGGAGCTGGCACACTAAATGTTGAACTGGCTTCTTCAGCTTCAATTCTATAAGCCTTATAACGCCTCCCTTTTCTCCAGTGTTGACTGCTGCACCATCGCATCCAATGGCAACAAGGTTTTCCAGGTTCATGTCATTATTTCCAATATACTCAAACATTCCTTTACATATTTCTTCAGCTGATCCAGATTTCACAGAATAATGGCCCAATAATCTGAACCAGGTTCTCTCACTAAAGTGATATGTTTTTCTGTTACCTTCTTCTGATATACTTTGGACTTTTTTTTCTTGGAAGAGTGTAGAATCTTTTCGACCATCAAAATAGATTCCTCTGATTGGGACCTGATTTTGATCTTCCATAATTTCTGATCTCTTCTTTTGTCTTTCTCTTCTGATTTTACTCCTATCCACTACTTCAGATGTATTGTCAATAGAAACTTCTCCAATATCTTGCAATACTGCACCTCGATCTGAAACTGCAGTCCTGTCACAAGCAGTAGCCACTGAAGGTAGATTTGTAGTTTTCCTTTTCTTGAATAATTGTTCTTCAGGTTGTTCGAGCTTTCTCTTCGAGCTAACTGGCTCTGGAAATGTATCGTCTGATATTTTGCCAGATTCACTTTCACTATTTGATGTCGATGATGATAATTCAACATTTGTATCCTGCAATTTCTCCTGTGAAGATTCTTTGGTGAGCCTCACAGCTTCTTTTTGCTTTCTTAGCAATGTAGATGCTTTTTTCTTTGAGTGTAATATCTACTCTATCAATAAACAGTTTTCTTTCACTCCTTTGATCTAAGAGGAATGTCACTTCTTCCTTTGGAACCATTTTTTCTTTGGGACAAGAACATTGTGTTAGTACTTTGCACTTGCACGCTGCAATGTCAAAAAGTTTCGTGTGTGCTTCTTTTTTGAACATATCAATCTTTGCTTTGTAAGCTTCAGAATTTTTTCTGCTTTGGTATGGCTTCATAATGACATGATACTTTTCGTGGTAGCTTCTGAACATTGTTTCAGTTCGCCTGTCTGACAGAATTGGGACGGAAGCACTTTCCCAAATTGTTTTCAATTTATCAACAACTTGTTCTAATATTTGAGATATTGAAGGATCTTTATTAGTATTCTGTTTCAAATTGTTTCTTACAAACAAGTAATATTTAAAAACTCCTTCGTATGTAGGAAGATTCCTGTGCCACAAATCTTCCCCCATACCAAACATGGGGCACTCAGTTGAGGCCCTGGTTGATTTTGCACAAACTCGAGACATTTTGAAAGTATACAAATCTGAAAAAGAAAGAGCTAATATCAATTATACGTTAATTTCAGTTAATAGTACATGGCAAACTTAGGGCAACACAATACAGAAATGCAAAATAATAAGAAATATAGTTTAGACTATCTGAGTAACGCCAACAACAGAACACCCACCTGCTACGAGAGCGACAGCTACACTGAACCGAGGTACTCACGTGACAGCTGAGTGAGCTGACTATAGAAAACTGTTTTTAGAGAATAGAAACTTTTTTTAAAGGTTGACTGAGCTATTTTTATACAAGTGTGAATAAATTCTTGTCTATTGTGCATCGTGGACTCTTCTGTAATTATTGGTTAAAATCTGCTTTTTTCAATTTTTTTCAATATTGAAGGTCATTGTGGCACCTGAAGATATTAATGTTATGATTTTAAATTTATACCAGCTTATTTCCTCTACTCCACACATTTTCCACACTAGCCAATTTGAAAATTTGAAAAATGAGTTTTTCACTCTGCCCTAATGTACAGGCAGTTTTTACATAAATTTCTTATGTTCTTGTGGTTTGGAACCCACGTAAAATTGTAGGTCCCCTCCACCACCACGGAGGACATACACAATTACAAACACAGTTAGGTAGACCAGCCATGAGTGGATCCTAGGGTCTTTGTTGGTCTGAAACATTATAACATAACATGTTGTCCATTCTGTAGTCTGGTCTAAAGTTTTAGCTAGTTTGCCTAAAAATTATTGGCCTAATGATAAATATAGCTTTTTGTTAGCTGAATTCTAGATTATGAAATACACTTTATATAAACCCCAACTAATTTATGACCCTTGGGGCTCTGGCCTAATTGAATTACTGACAATCATGAATTATCCTATGAACTTTAACAATTTGTGATTTTTCCACCTCTCTCTCCACTACCTATATTGTGAAAAACTTGAATCATGGAAATCTCTACATAGGCCTGCGAATGAGAACTTTGTAAGAGTTGTTTTCTTACTAATAACTTATTTTATGTAATTCAACTATGCTGATTTCGAATAAGGTGTTCATTTTTTTACTATCATGTAAGGATTTTCTGCAAACTGGAAGGGGAAAACAACTTGAATAAATATTTATTTCGATTTACATTTGGTACCTATTTCGCTTTGTTATACTAATTACAAATGCAAACAACTTTGGAAAGAAAGAAGACTATTAACATAATTACATATTCATCTTTATTTGTCCTGAGTTTTCGTGTGAGATCTTTGCCTTTTAGTCTCGAATGTAAGCGCTGTTCCTTTTCTTTTATGTAATAATTCTGCAGTATCCCGTTTCAACATGCTGATGTCCCACCTTCCCTGGTATCTCTTCTCCATTTCTTCGATGTCTTGGTGAAACTGTTGTTCTTGTTCTTCAGTGAGTGCTCCAAAATTCTCAGGGAAGTAATCTAAGTGTGAATGTAAGAGATGTAATTTTAAACTCCTATTACAACCCAACTCTCTGAACTTATTTAGCATGTTCACAATGTTTTGGTAATTTGGGTCCTTGTTGTTCCCCAAAAATTTGTTGATAAAATCTTGAAAAAGAAGGGTGGATTGCTTTTAATGATCGTTCATTGTTCTTTCAAAGTGTTCATCCAAAGTCCATTTTCTAATCTGGGGACCAATGAAAATGCCTTCTTTAAGTTTTGCTTCCGAAAGAGTTGGGAATTTACCACCTAGATACTTAAAACAATTTCCATCTTTGTCCAAGGCCTTAACAAATTGCTTCATCAAGCACAATTTTATGTGAAGCGGAGGTAAAGACACTCTTCATGTTAATCAAACTTTCACGTTGAGTGTTTTGAGAACCAGGTGTCAGGTTGACTCTGCATGGCTGTTCCTTTTTAATCCAGTGCTGAGTTCTTGCTTGGCTATCACATTCACACAAAAAATATGGAAACTTTGTATAACCTGGTTGTTGACCTAACAACATACAAATCTCAAGTCTCCACAAAGTAGCCAACTGTGTTCTTTGTATTTAACCTTAGCTAGAAGCAGCTCAAGATTTTTGTACGTTTCCTTCAAGTGAACTGAATGAGCCACAGTGAAATGGGGGTGTGATGCTGGTAAGTGTATCTGTGTAAAGATGCATTTGCGTTACTCACCTACCAGATATTCTGTTAGTGGGGTCATGGCAGCTGCTGCTGGTTGCTGAGATGGGAGATTTAGCTGCCAGTGAGGACCACCCAGAGAGCCTTCAATTGAATAAAAATAATCCTTTGACTTCAGCACCACCCACACTGCTAAGAATGAAAGAAATGAGGTGAGCAAGTTAACAATTTTAGTATGGTTGAGATTGTCAGATAGGCGGCTCCTACCAATTTGAAACTGGGTTCTCACCTTTTAAGGTCTCTGGGCCATAGCCAATCTGCCTCTTTTAAAGACTTACTCTTTGGCTTATGGTGGGAGGATTTAAGAAAAGTAAAATGTCCTTTGCTTAATTTAATCACCGAAACAACAATAACACTTACAAGGTTAACTGCATCAGCAGGCAAGTTTTTTACAGGTAACTAAAGAAAATGTGAACAATTTTATTGATCATACACTAATGTGTATTCAGTACCAACTAAGCACTTGAAAAAAATTATTACTACAAAACAAACATCATTAGTCCCATACCACACACACAAAAATGTCAACATAAAATAAAACCATTAAATTATTGGCCATCACCAGCCCATTACCACACAGAGACAAGACTTACAGAAAAAAAGGAACTTACATAACTAATGCAAAAAAACGAAGAATATTAGTCACTAGGGCAAGGTCAATGAGTGTTACCCAAATTGTATAAACCTGATAAGTCCCAGATGTGTCATTTTAAACTCCACTTCATCTCACAATCATTAAAGGTATTCTTGGCTCAATCAGTGCAAACAAAAGCAATGTTTATAACAAAAAAAAATGTGAATACTGGTTTCAGCATTTGCGCAGGCATTGGGGAAGAAAAAGCTTTGTCCAAATTCACTTCAATAAGCAAATGTCCCAGCCAGAAACAAATCCCTGATAGAAAAAAAAAAAAAAAAAAAAAATCTTTTAGATATTATCCCCCCAGCACTGTCATCAGTGGACCCACAGGAATCCATGAGTGCAATGATGCCAGAAAAGGGAGCAAAATTGACAATGATGATCTAAAATTTTGGGATATGTATTTGCATTAATATGTTGCTCATAAGGCAGTTAAAGGTACAATTTAGTTCACAGCCTGAGAAAGCTCAAAATCCATTGTGATGCATATTGATAACTGAAGTTAGGTTTTTCAACAAGGTCTTTATAAAGGAAATCAGGCATTCAAAAATGATTATGATATTTACATGATAATTTTAAGTGATCCAAATATGTGAGACATGGTTCTTATAGCTAATGGATAAGCAATACAAAACACCAATGGTAAAAACAAGACTATAGGATCACCTACCCACACCATCAAGGAGAAGTGAGATGCTTTCCCATCTCTTGAAATGGGCATATGATGGCCTCAAGCTTCTGATTATTCTCTATACTGAGAGAATTTCAAAGCTGTTATACTCAGGTATACGATTGCCTCAATGTGCTTAATATTCTCTGTTGAGAGAATTTCAAATCTGTTATAATCAATTAAAAAAAAAAAGAAACATTTTTAGTAACTTTGAAGGCCTGGCTTTCTAAGAAACCTCTGGCCCAATGGGGATTACTGAAACCTCCCAGGCCCTACTGAGGGGTTTGGGAGCTCTCAGGAATCCTTCCTAATAGTGGAGTTCCCACCAACTTGGGGTGTTAACCCCACCATCTCACTCCTCCCCACTTGTTGTGGGGTGCACAACACAGGTATTTTTATCTCTAAGAACATAAGTAGTGATGAGTGATAGTATGGGACTTTAATACACTACAAATTATGTCTTACCTTAACCTAATCAGTAACCTTGCTTTTAGTTTTCCTCTCAAGTGGGGAACTTTGTACCCTAGGCAATTCCTGAGATCTGCCCTGTGACCTTGTGAATGGTCAGTTCCCCATCTTATTGTAACAACTGGCAAAGGCAGGTTTTGAGATTCAGGTGAGAACCCTCTAAAATCAATTTTTGAAGGTGTCAGTGATGTTTTCTTTACCCACTTTATACACCAGAGAATGGTTCCAGAGTGAGGGACCCTCATCGCCTTGCGTGAGTTGGCTGATCATTTGGACTCAGTCCTCCTCCTATGTCACTAAGGTCCAACTCGCTTGTCATTTCTGAAGATTCTGGAGATTGTGTTACTGCAAGGTCTGTTTCAGGTTCCACAACAGCTAGATATGATTGATTATTGGTGGCAATAAATTGAAAAGACGTTAGGGGACTTTGTTTCACTGGTTCCAATTCGGAGGAAGGGAATTCCTGCCATGAATTAAAGGATGAGATTGCTACTGGGCATCCATTCTCTGTGTCCCCATTAACTTTATCCTCCCCACTTTTCTTATCTAATCTTGAAGAATTTCTGCTGGGAGGTGGCTGTTCATGAAATCTCTTCCAACTGATACAGGTTGTGGAGAGTCTGATCTAGAGTCTGCTGAATTCTTCTCAGATGCTCCACAGGTAATGGGTTGAAGCGAAAACCCTTAAAGAATGGCTCATCATGGCTTGGTTCTTCAATTAGAGATGGACCCTTACTCATCTCTACAGGTGTTGGTTGCGGTAGGAACTCAACCTCATAATGGGCATCTCCCAAAAGCCTCTGGTAGTAGTGGTTCTGTTGAAGATATGGTGGAGCCACATTCTATTTTTTCAGATGTTTGTGGTAAACTTTATAAATAGTGGGTTCCTGAGGGTTTGTTGACTGAACTTGATAAGTAATTTCATTTGGGTTCACTTTAATTATACAGTATGGTCCAGCATACTGAGGTTTGAATTTATTGATGCTCAGGTTGCTGGGATAGTGTATTTTCAGCCCCACCAGCTGGTTTAAGTGATAGGGTTTGAACCGTGGCTGGCCTTCATCCCGATATTGAAGCTGATGGTGGTCTATCCTAGGGCCCTGAGTAGGATGCATTAAACGCCCCATGATTTTCAAAAAGTTGTTGGATTTTAATGTCAGTTCCCTCAAATGTTACACTTGTTGGTAGAAGTATGTATACAAAAAATAAATCAAATCGGAGGTGGTCCTGGGTGGCCACCGGCCACTTTTATATATTTAGTAGTGATGCACCGAATATTCGGTAAATATTTGGTATTACTTATAATACTAATATACAAATATTTGGTATTACTATACTTACATTGATTGAAAGTTGAAAATGTATAAAACACAACGCCAATGTCACTACTCCAACTTTGCTCGTTTCCGCAAATTTGGCCTCGCTTTGCGGTCACATTCAACCACTTGAAGAAGATTTTGGAAGTGGTCTTCTCCTCTTGCAGCTGAGACAAAATCAGTTGTGAGCTTTACTGCTCTCTCCGCAGGGTCATTCACAACATTTAACCCATCCACAATGGACTTGGCTGCCTTGAAGTGGTCATTGTTCTGCCAATTGTCAACATCCTCTGTTAGGAAGGTCATATCCAGGTGAAGAAGGTTCACTGTAAACCACGAGTCCTCGTTCACAAGATCAGCCAGGGTTGTCGCTTCTGTAATTTTTGGAAATGACGGTTTGCCATATCCAGAACCGTAGCGGTGTTTTGGAGTGCTTGGCATTTCATCTGGTTGTATGGCCAGTAACACATCTGCAAGGGCACGACACTCCTTTTGAGGTACTGCATTGCTGAACAGTGCCAAAACAACCCATTCTGGGGTTAAATACCACAAATGTCTATCAAAGGCTTTCATAGCGCTGACTGAAATGATTGAGTTGACAGCTTTATAGTTGAGCAGAGTCTTGTATAAGCACAAATCAAACCATGGGGCATTTGAAGCAGACTGACATATGAGCCACCAATCACAATAAATATAAACAACAAAAACAACAAACTCCTTCAGTTTTTCCTGTTGATGTTGTATTGTTACAGTTCCTCGAGGTAGTACAGAAATTTGCTCTTCAAGTAGGCATATTTTGATGGAATAAAGAATCTTTGACATCCACCTTGCTTTATGCATGGCCCCAGGTCTGTGGAGTGTTCCTTGTTTTGTGACATCATCATCGAGGACTACCTGGCAGAGGTGTGCCATTTCCCTGTAGTCTTCCCTACAGTATGAAGCACTTGTGCGGCTTGTGCTTAAAACCTTGTTTTTGCAGGATAAAAGCAGTTGTGCATCGTCATTGTACATTGAAATGTCAATTTTGGTTAAACTTTCATCCTTTGCATGCGATATGCGTTCCCAATTCTTCTGGAATCTTTGGAACAAAGATGCTTCTGGAGACTTTGATGTCTCAATTTTGAGAGCATCAAACACATGATCCAGGATTACCTCTCCAACATGATGGCAACATGCACACCACAGAAGAGCACGGTCCAGTTTTGATTGAATGGTAACACAGGCAGCTGTAACGTGTCCAGTGTTTGATGCTGTTGTGTCAAAACATAAGTTGACAACTGACTGTTTGCACTTCCATGAATGTAGAAACGTGTAAGTGTGCTCAGCAATGATGTCACCTGATGACATATCACTTCCACGAGGATATCTAGCCACTCCCAGTAGCTTTACATCAGTGGCATTCTCAACCAACACTAGCAATCTTTCTTCCTTGCCATTCTTGTTTGTGAGTGTATGCATCTGCTTGCCATCCCAGTGAAGTGTTGCAGCTGTTGGGGCGATCCAATTTTCTCGAATATCTTTGGCGATAGCACTTGTTATTGATCGTCGAGCCTTATCAGCAGTTGAATACGACTTGGCCACACGATGTGGATCACCTCCTGCCTCTTGAATTACAGCTTCGGTGAGCACAGCCTGTTGAACAGGAGTTATGTGTAGTCGAGTAGCAACAGACACGACTGAAGGCCTTTTCAGAATATCATGAGGAATAAAGGCAGACGTACCTGCATATGTTGATCTGTGGTGACTACGCTTCCTTTGAAGCTCTGGAATCGCCTCTTCTTCAGTTTCTTCCAAGCTATCTGCAGAGGCACTCTCATCAGAGCATACAGAACTTTTCATCTCTTGTACACTGGATGATTCATGACGTTCTCGTCTTGAAGCTTCCGCTAAGATGCGTTTTTCTTTTCTACGATCTTTATCAGCTTTCTTCTTGTCAACACTACCAAATGAGGCTACTCTGTCAGATTTCATTGACTCTAAAAATGCTCTATCTTCCTCATTCTTAATGTTTGTCATTGCATCTTTTGTCCATACACCAAAGGTCTTATCAAGACGTTCATTCATGGATTGCAACTTAGCCAAAGTGTTTGGAGATTCTCTGCGAGAAACATGTATTTGACGCAATTTGTTATTGTCATTAAGAAGGTCAAGTATTAGTTTGCAGCATTGATGGTCTGAAAGCATAGGAATATTTGCTTTAGTGTAGAATGTTTTCAGCTGGATAAGGACTATGCTGGCAGATTTCCATTTGAGTGGCTGTGTTTGTTTGCCTTCACATATTTCTTTCTGGATGTGCCACATCACGCATCGAAGAACCTGCCGGCAAGTTGGGAGGCGGACTCCTGTCAATGTACCATCTCCTTCTGTAAGAGCATTGCCAAGACCAAAAATGGCACTTGCTAATCTGGTCTTCTTAGCTTCCATTGTTACAGCTTCCATTGTTTCTGAAAGACAATAAAGGATATTATTAGACTATAAGTGAAGTTTCGTTTATGGTACATGTTTTATGTAAATCACCCTTTAGGGTGCATCAAACGCCCTTAGGTTCTTGGATTTTAATGTCTATTCTCTCAAATGTTATGTAAATCACCCCTTAGCAACTCTATATTAAAAGAAACAATGTAAGTAGTCAACTGGTTAGTAAATAAAAAAAATAGATATTTTTACATAGCGCGGCCCCCGAAAATTGCCGCGAAAATATAAGTGACCGGTGGCCACCCAGGACCACCTCCGATTTAATTAATTTTTGGCATACACACTTCTAGCAACAAGTGTAACATTTGAGAGAATAGACATTAAAATCCAAGAACCTAAGGGCGTTTGATGTACCCTAGCCCTGAGGGAAGATGTGAGTCTGGGATAAGAGACAGGCTGCTGGGGAAATACCAGTCTCCTGATACTTGGTATTGTTGTAAATGGATACCACCTTGGGCAGATGGTCATCCCAGGTTGAGACCTGGTTCAAACTCATCTGCAAATATTGGGTTAGTGTCCTGTTTACTCGCTCCACAGCCCCATTGGATGTGGGGCAATAGGGAGAAGTCCTTACATGGAGTATATCGAGTTCAAGCAAGGGATCTTCAAATTCCTTGGCTGTGAACTTGGGGCCCATTATCACTGAGTAGCTTTTCAGGCAGCCTGGGCAGAAATGGATATACTCAAGTTTTGAATGCTTGTGCTACAGTAGAGGCCTGTTTGTTGGGTAATGGGACCATGGACAACCACTTAGAGAAATGGTCAACCACCACCAATACACAAACATTCCCCTTTTGAGAGATAGGGTAGGAGATAAGATCATCTGCAATCAACTCAAAAGGATGTTGGGTTACAATCTTAAACACAGGTGGTGTGTGGAGAATATTGGTAATCTTTGCTCTCTGACACTCCACACAAGAGGTGACTATCTCAGTCACTATGTGATGCAGCTGTGGGTACCAAAAATGTTTCAATAATAGGGCAAGCAATTTATTTCGCCCTAAGTGAGCAAACTCCTTGTGAAAAATGACAGCCCAATCTATAGCAACACCTTTGGCAACAACACAACGCAAGTGGTGGTCTCTTCCCCTATGGTAAATGATGTCATCAATAACTACCAATTGCTGATGATCTTGTGTATATGGTTGTAGGTTTCCAGTATATCGTTTTGCTGGCCATTGTTGCTTAAGCCCCTTTTTAAGGCAACATAGGTGAGGGTCAAGTTTTTGTAAGGTTATGACATCTTCCAGTGA
Organism: Bathynomus jamesi; assembly: GCA_023014485.1. Lineage (NCBI taxonomy): Eukaryota > Metazoa > Arthropoda > Malacostraca > Isopoda > Cirolanidae > Bathynomus > Bathynomus jamesi. The sequence goes on from JAJOZX010002220.1 coordinate 619,902, forward strand.
CAATGCCCCTCCTTTTGGGAGTAGTTCTCCTTCTCTCAAAGGAATCACTGGACTGATGTCAGTTCCAATTGTGATGTAAGGTTATCAGATGGTAGATTCCCCTCCCCACTAGCCTCTGTGTCAGGTGCAAGGTCCTCCTCCATGCTATCATCAAGCAGTGTAAATTCTTCAAAGGGGGGCTATCAGTTTCCCATTCCTATTTAGAATTTCAGGGGAAGGCTTATCATTTGATTGACCAGGTAGGTGTATAGGGTTTAACCAATTGTAATGGATCCCAGCGAGGCACTGCAGATAACATCGATCATGGTAGTTGTCAGAACCATACTTTAAGGGAGCTCTATCTCCATGATATACCCAAATCTCTACCTTATTCATATCACTATAAACTTGGATCACACGTGGGGTTGGGAATCTGACCAACATGTTTCATCAGATTCAGCTGATGGGTGATAGCTTTATCAGAAGAGATCCCATACTTATTTCGCCTGTTAATTAATTCTGCTACTGTTGCTTCTCTGATTTCCCTATGATGATCCATTGTGCCACTACTACACAAGGATAGACAATAAAAGAGGGAATCTCCTTCCCCTGAGACCTCAGTCTTTATGAATCCTTTTGGAATGGCATTTGATTGGTTGTCATATTGATCCAATAATTCTTGACAATTGTCAATTGGAGACCTGGATAGTGCATCTGCAATACAATTCTGTTTCCCAGGTATTTACACTAGCTCATATTCAATGCTACTCAGCTCTTCCAGTGTGTGAGCAACTCTGTTATTTACTAATGGCATATTGTAAAGGAAGTTAAAGGTTGATGATCAGTAAAAATTTTAACTTTAATTCCATAAAGGAAGGGTTTTAGAGTCCTCACAGCCCATTGAATAGCAGCTAATTCTCGTTCAGTGGTTGAGTACTTTTGTTCAGCCCTATTGAATGTGGTTGAAACAAAGGCTATGGGCCTATTCTTTCCTTCCTACTCTTGGGACAAGCAAGCCCCAGCTCCAGTGTTAGAAGCATCTACATGGAGCTGTAGGGGTTTAGCTTCCTTTGACCTTAGGGTATGTCAACAAGATTGGACTAACTAAGAGCCTCCTTTAGTTTATCAAACACAGTCTGGCAACTCGCTGTCCAAGTCAGCATCTTGTGGCCTGTAAGTTCACTAAGAGGCTTTGCTATCTCTGAGCAATTTTGGATGTGTTGGCGATAGAAATTAACCATCCCTAAGAATTGGCGGAGTCTTCTGATGGTGTTTGGGATTGGAAACTTGGCAATACCTTCTAGGTTCTTTACCCATGGGACCATCCCCTTGGATGACACCTGATGTCCCAGGAATGTCACTTCCTCTCGGCAAAGCTCAATCTTTGAGGGTTTGATTTTAAAACCATTAGATTCCAAAGCATGTAAGACCCTTCCCAGAATTTCAAGGTGTTCAGGGAAAGTGTGGCTTACTACCATTATATCATCAAGGTAGACCATGCATTGAGTCCATGGGATCCCAGATAATGCCATCATCATGGCTCACTGAAAGGTAGCTGGACCATTTTTCACCCCAAAGGGCATTCTGAGAAATTCCCAATGGGAAAGAGGGGTGGAGAATGCAGTTTTCTCAATACTGGATTCCTCCATCTCAACTTGATAATACCCTTTGACTAAATCAATGGTAGAAAAGTATTGCATTCCATGCAAATTGAAGAGTGTATCAATCAAATTAGGCAATGGAAAGCAATCTCATTTTGTTATTTTGTTGAGCTCTTGATAATCAATGCATAACCGTATTGACCTATCACTTTTCTTAATTGGCATGACAGGTGCAGAGTATGGGGAGAAACTTCGTCTGATGATACCATTTTCTTCCAGCTGTTGGCAGTGCTCTTCAATGTCCTGCAGTACAGGTCCTTGGACTCACCTTACTGGGATATGGACTGGAAGCCTGTGTTCTGTTTCAATCTGATGCTTGATAATGGTTGTGTGGCCAACATCCCCATCACCATGACTAATAGCTCCTTGGTGGCACAGCAACAACTGGACTAACTGGTCCTTTTGTTCTGCTGAGAGAGATGTATTTGTCAACTCAAAAGCATCAACCATCATTTGTGAAGTCCAGTCCTTCTGATTTTTAGAAGTTTTTGAACTGTCAATGAAGTCCACCATATGTACCAGTCAGTCCTTACCCTGCAATTTCATAGCCTTCCCAATTAAGTTTCCTCTGGTGGTCTTCTGTGAGAAGTCTTCAAGGTTGAATACCGCAACCAAAAAGTTGTCTGTGACATTCATTAATCCAGGTTGTATAATCAAATCTTTTATTGAGTTACTATCCAAATAAGTTAACTCATGATCAGGGTTGTATCCTTGGAGGTGGAAACATGCCTCTATCATTTGACAGGTGCGGGGTGCAACTTCAACATCTTCCACACTTTCACATTCAAGGCTAGTTGGAAGTGGCTGTTGAGCATCTTGGGCAACTGTGATAAGTTCTCATTTAGCCAAGTCGGGAAGCAAACTATCAGTCTGTAACATGTGGGTCATTCCATGTCAAGTCAGCCACCTAAAACACACACCCCTTTCAATTTTGCTCATACTTGGCACAATAGCAGATATACATGCCAAACTTAAATTCCCAAATTATTAGAGCTGACTGACCTTTGGTTACTGAGATACAAGGTCACAGTTGTGACATTTTGACCTTTTTTGCGTTAAATGACTATTTTCAAAATGGTGTAACTAAAAAACTATTAAAGCTAGAGCATTGATTTTGGTCTCATTTTAAAGCTCTTTAGTAGCCCCTTGTTTATTGTCTCTTGTTAAATATCTCTACTGTGAAAAATAAAAAAATCCCTTCAAAAGTTGACCTTTGACCTTGAATAAAAAAAAAATACCTTCTCCTAAAAAATTCAATTTTTTTACATTAATACCTTGTCATGTACAACAAAATCCCAAGAAGCTGTAAGTGGCTGATAACTAGTTCAATGTATAAAAAATAATGAATTCAAGCAACATTTTGAAAAAAGTCATTTTATACAAAAATTGTCAAAAAGTCATGACTTTGTGACCTTGTATGTCAGTAACCATTTTTGTCTAAGGTCAGCTCAATCTCTTACAAATACAACCCATATCTACATACTATCTGCAGCCTTCTACAAACAAGCAAATGCTTATTTTTAAATATTTGTTCTTTACCCACCTCACCTGTATGTTGTGCATGTAATGTGATGGTTTTTCAGTAGTTGACAAGATTCTTGTGGGCCACCCAATTTATTGTGATTTCTAGAAGAGAAAACAATTTTTAATGTATACCTAGATAGCTACCTAATTAACAAATACAAGTAACATATTAAAATGTACATACAATATGTATAGGTATAGTGCTCATTGATTTCCATTTATCACAACTTAAAATGTATGCAGTGTATATATAGTTACATGACCATTTTAATTTTGAATTCTTACCTTTCTGTGCTGTAGATCTGCCAAAGCTTTGGATGCCTTCAAAGTAACTTCTTTGCAAATCCTGTATGTTCGTCCATTAGTAGTAGATGCCTCAACTTGTGTTAGAATATCTGAATATGGTAAGATTAATTCATCTGGTTGACCAGGATACACAAATGATGGGTTTGGGCCATGAGGATGAAGGAATGTGACTTTTACTTCTCTATTCTCTGGTATCTTTTCCAGCACATATGCCACCCACCAATGGCCATCATATGCAGCAGTAACAAAACCATGTATTTTCTCCTTTTCAGTAACTTTCTCAATATTTGAATAATCTGATAATGAATGATGTTTAACCTTAAGAGAAGTCAATGAAACTGGCTGTAAATGGTGTAATTTCTGTGTACCAGCAATAGTCCTTGCAGTTGAGTGTCTTTCTTGGAGAAGTTGGCTTTCCTCTTCATGCTCTTTATTGGTTGAAAAATGACATTTTATATTTACAATATTTTCACTTGCAAATGTATATAACTGTTCTGCAGTAAGGATCTGTTCATCATAATGTCGTTGTAGACTAGCTTTTGCAGCTAATCTCTTAACTGTGCCTCCAACATCATCACAGGGTCCCCTTCCATGACTTGTTGCAAAAAAAATTCCATTCTGCCTCAATTCCAAAATCATCTCTGTAATGGCAAAGATTCAAAAAGTTTTTGCAGTTCTTATACTGTCCTGCACACCCATCTGAAAAGTAAATTATTTTGTGGATGGAACCGATGGATGAGATATTATCTTTTAGGAATTTTATCAGATGCTTTTGAAACAAATGTACAGCAACTGTGTTATGGATGTTACACTCTGAAATAATAACAAAGCTAAGGTGAGCAATCTCATCTTCCTTTTTATAGTAAATAACAAATGGATGTAGAGTAGCCATCTCATTGTTCCAGTGAAAGCTCTGAACCTCATCTTGAAGAATAAAGGAATAATTTTCAGCAAAATCACACACAGCAAGGACCTCACCATCTTTCAAAGACATTTTTGTTTCACGGTAATAAGTTGCTTGCATCTTTGTCTTGAAGTCATGTATCTGGTATTCTTCAGTTGGTTACAGAATTGGTCAATATATTCATCTGTATTCAGTTCTATACAGATGTCTCAAGATTTGGACCGATCTGTATTGGTCCACTTTTTAAAATTTATGATATCAATGAAGTTGTTTGTAAATATGTCCAGTAGTCTGTTTTTTAAATCTGATGGATCTCCACATTGTTCACATTGTCTGAGGCAGCATTTCTGTGAGGCAGGATTGCATTCCATAAATGCAACACAATGACGTACATTCTTAATAGGTGTGTCATCATTTGCAGTTAGTTTTTCTAATTCAGCTCCTACAAACATAAGTTTGGCATTCTGATGAATTGTACACACACATACTGAGTGAGTTCCTGTTGCTCCAGCAATAACACACTGCTTTGGACGCAATTCTGCAAATTTACTGAATCCCACCTTAACCAAAGGATTTCTTTCTTTGAAAATATGATAGGCTTCTTTTAAATTGCAAAGTAAAAGATGCTTTTGCAAATGTATCCTTCCTCTTTCATTGTCAATGATACTACCTACAATAGTCTTTCTTTCCTGGCATTGTTCTACTGATGTCTTCTGAAAGATAAAATGCTTTAATAGCGTCAACAGTATCCTGTTTAATTCTTTTCCCACCCTTTGGATTTGGGTCTGAAAGGACACCTTTTTCTTCAACTATTTTTTTTAGCAATAGATGCTGTATGCCTTGTGTTAAATTCTGAAGCAATTTTCCTAATGCTCCAACTTTTGGGCAATACAGTGAGGATTTTTATTTTATCACTTCTTTTAGTATTTTCATTTTTGAATTTTTCCTTGAGTTGATTTATTATTTCTAAACAGTCTACATCTCTAGATGGCTCCTTAAATTGTGAGTCAGAAATCTCTCTTCCTGCAACTGTTTCCATTCTCTTCTTAACTGTCTCTGTCACCTTGCTTAGTTTTTTAGCTCCATATGACTTTTGCTCTACAAGCTTTCTCTTTTTTATGGGTGATTCACCAATTGAAACAAAAGAAGCATTCAAAGTACACATCTCATGGTTTTGCTCTGAAGTTGATGCATTGCTATTGTCAACATTTTCAATTTTCTCAAGATCTTCAGGTGGTTCACTACTACAAGAAGAATCCTCATTTATGTCTGAATTCAAAGTGTCTATTCCTTTCTCAGGCAAGGACTCAAGATGTTCTCTACACTGCTTACAAAGTTTGTGATGTAGTGTTAAGTGCAGATCGGGAAACTTATTTACAAGTTCCTGTGGTACAATTCTCACTCTTCTTTCGACACTGACCTTTGTGACGCAGCAAAGGATCAGCACACTTCTGTTTCAGTTTTAAATGTTCCATGTTTGTACTCTGAAATCACAAAAGCACAAAGAAAATCCTGAAAAGAAAACAATGAACAATTAATGAATTATTAAATAAATTTTTATACATGTATTTAGTAAAAATAAATTAACTTTAACTTGAAGTCAGAGAGTCAACTCTGTAAAGTTGACAGTACTTATATACTAGTTGGGCCTTTGGATCAGCGCTACTCCAGTAGATTTGGGGCTGTCGAGGGGTTTAACCCTGGTTGTCTTTTAAAAGACTCTTTTGGCACAGGTCACAAAAAGGTTTTTGAACTAATAATGTTAAGTTGAACTAAGTCTTCACTGACACTATATCAGAACAGAACTTTTAAATAAATGAACTGACAAAAAAAATCTAAAATTGAAGAATGATGCCAACTTCATTTATTTTTTATACATTGAACTAGTTATCAGCCACTTACAGCTTCTTGGGATTTTGTTGTACATGACTCAAGGTATTAATGTAAAAAAATTGAATTTTTTAGGAGAAGGTATTTTTTTTTATTCAAGGTCAAAGGTCAACTTTTGAAGGGATTTTTTATTTTTCACAGTAGAGATATTTAACAAGAGACAATAAAGAAGGGGCTACTAAAGAGCTTTAAAATGAGACCAAAATCAATGCTCTAGCTTTAATAGTTTTTTAGTTACACCATTTTGAAAATAGTCATTTAACGCAAAAAAGGTCAAAATGTCACAACTTTGTGACCTTGTATCTCGGTAACCAAAGGTCAGTCAGCTCTAATAATTTGGGAATTTAAGTTTGGCATGTATATCTGCTATCATGCCAAGTATGAGCAAAATTGAAAGGGGTGAGTGCAAAAAGTGCCATTTTGTGGCTGAGTTGACATGGAATGACCCATGTCTACCCCTACAGATCAGATCAAAGTGTGAGACATGGTCTCTCTCAACCACAAACTCAATTGGTTGTGTTTCAAAATTGGGAAACATGAGTGTGACTGTACAACCACCCAGAACTGGTACAATGTGTTTACCTATACCCCTAATCCTCTTGAGAGGTACTTCCTTTAGTGGGAATATATCAGAGGGAAGTTGATGGTAACATGAAGCTGACATCAAACTGACTGCAGCACCTGTATCCACAAGAGCTGACAATGGGCCTGTGTGGGGGGAGCTTTTTATTCTTGGCTGGATGACTAAGGCATTGCTTGATTGCTGCTCTTGTCTCAGGTCCAGAACTTCAGCCAATTCATCTTCATTGTTCACTGGCTGCTCTTCATCCCTCTCTAGGGTTCCAACTTGTTCAACATCTTCCACTGTCTCATCTTCAGTCTCACTCTGGGGGGCCTCAAGGTAGTTGTATACAATCTGACTTGCTAATGGATATTGCCCTGATGGTGCTTCCTGGGAAGCATTGATGCCTCCAAAAGACCGTTCATTGCTAGCATGCTGGGGTAGCTCTGGCATGTGGCCTTCCATGACAGAGTTATCTAGTTTCCCAATTCTGGTGCTAGTTCTTGTGGTGGTGGGACCAACCCTTGGTCATTCACGTAATCTTGACCCAAATGTGGTCCTCCACAACTTGGGCATTGTGGCGCCTCCATTAAATAGTTCTTCTGAGTAGGACACTGTGCAGGGCTATGTCCATATTGCTTGCAACATATGCAAATGTTCCTGGCAGTATAGCAATCTTGATGGAGATGATCCTGCTTTCCACACCAATGACATAAAGGACACAAGGGACATTGACCCTTTGTATGCCCTGACTGCTGATAATAGGTACATGTCCTGTGGCCTCTTGGTGCTGCTGCAACTTGCTAAAAGTTATTGGCTGGTGGGTGAGACTGACCCCTAGGGAAGTTTGCTGCAGTTCTTACTTTTCTTCCATTGGGCCCCCTTAGCCTTCCTCAACTGTTTGTTGCAGTAGACTGAGGGGCAACCATGGGCAGTTCTTGCCTTAATACAACTGGTGGTGAACTCAGATGTGGTGTGTGTGTTGACTGGTGTGGGATTTGTTCAGTATAGTTAGGTGGCCAATTCCATGAAGGTGGATAAGAACACTGATTCAATCGGGGTGCTGCTTGAGCTGTAGGAAGGGCTGGGGCTAGATGTGTCACATTGGCCATTTCAGGTTGGGGCTTCACAGAGGATTGGGATGTCTGCCACTGACCCACTGGTGGGGATGTTTCTTGGGTGCCTCTAGTGGTGGTTCTAGCTTGACCTGCCAAGGGGGGGGACTGTGGAATTTAAGTCCGCTAGTGCCACAAGCTTCTCCCACGAGATCTTCATTCCTAGTAAGGTCCCTTGAGTATGGATGATCCTGGTCAGCTCCTGCCTCAGCCCCAAGGGCAACCCAGATATAAACCTATCTTTAACTATACGGAGTTGAGTGACATCCGTACCAGGGAAGCACTGACAGGCTAGGGTTATTACTCTAAGGGCATAAGCAGAGACAGTCTCATATGAGTGCTTGGTAGCCTCCATAAAGTCCTGACTCTGACTTACTTTCTTTCTTTGCTCTTTCTCATACCAGGATATTAAATGGGCCTTCAGTGTCTCATAATCACTAGTAGACTTCCGCATTACTCTATAAATTTCTAAGGCAGAGCCATTGAGGTAATTAGCTAAAAGGGATCCCATCCTTTCAAGGGAACCTGGATATTCTTGCTCAAAATATTTCTCAAAGGTTCTCTCAAACTCATGAAAATCATGCCCTTCACTCAGGCAGTATTTTTCCGGTGGAAGAACCTTAGGTGTATGGCTATTAGCCAGTATTTGAGACATCATGGCCATGGTCTGAGCATTCTGCATAACCATTTGCTGAAGAATTGTCCATGATGGTTGGTCAATGCCCCCATCCTTAGGAGTTCCTGCCATAGGTGGTGACTGACATGCTGGTCTATCAGGGGTTGTTCCTATTGGTTGTAAAGTAGCAGCTATTTCCCTACTGCCACCCCTGTCATGGTTATATGGGAAATTAGTGCCAGCTGTCAAGATGGGACTAGCTATTGTGCTTACAGTGACTGTTGATGAAGCCACAGCAGTGGTGGTAAGTTGACTGGCAAGACCTGTTGTGTCACCCATTCTCTATTGTTTGCTCTTGTGAATAATTCTGTCTCAATTGTTTTTGTGCAGTGTGGTGAGTGCTGGGAATACTGGCAAGAGAATAGGGGTGGGGCTTCTAGTCAATACTAATGCTCTCTATTGATACTTCCCTTGAATCATTCCTGGGTCTGGCCACAGGAATGGATGCATACAAGTTATCACTGTGAAGGAGGCTGGCCCCTTACTTTTTAAAAATCTATAACTTGGTCCCTAATTGAGCTAGGAAAAAAATTTAAAAACCATTTGAAAGCTCAAACCCTAAAGAATAATTGACTCTAAGTAATAAAATGCATTTAATCAAATGGTGAAAAAGTTACTAGTTTGAATATTTTTTGGGGGGCCCCATCCCCTATGATAGATTTTTTTCATCATTTTGTACCTCAATTACTCTTCTATAAGACTTGGTCAATGACGTTATGTATTTTGTCCCTTCATTAGATGATGGTGGAGGTTAAAAAATTCTATTTGCTGGACTTTTAATTTATAGCATTATGCCTGTTTTACTTATCAAGCTCTCTTATAAGATGTTTTCCTTGACTTACAAGTGGATTAAGTATAGCTATAAGATAAACTTATTAGTGTTTTCCTAAAACTCTTATTAAAGGCAAAAAAAATACTGCTAGTATAGTTGTTTTATTGAACAAATTAAGACATTACTTGAATAAAAATAATTGCATACAATACATTAAATCTGAAACATTTTTGGTACCTAGCCTAATTCTCAGTATCATGTACAAGAATACCTCGGATAAGACGGTTTCAAACAGGATGGATTTCGCAATAGGATGGATTGAATATTATAATATAAAATTAATTATTTAATGTAATATTTAAGATATTTATAAAAAGAATGTCAGTGTGACGATATATTAAGTTTCAAACAACCCGCGCGTGGTCTATACTACAAGTTTTTTGAAAAATTCTAACATCAGAAATGTTATAGAAAACATCAATCAAGCGTGGCTTGAAGTCACTGCGAGTAATATGCGAGCAGTGTGGAAAAATATTCTACCACATTGTGCAACTGATTTTCGTGGTTTCAAAAATCACATTACAGGAGTTGCAACTGACATTGTTAGCATTGGGAAGGATCTTGGATTCGAAAATGTTGATGCACCAAATGTTATCGAGTGCATTGAATCGCATTCAAAAGATCTAGACAATGAAACTCTAATCAATCTAGAACAACAACGAGTTTATGAAGAAGCGAAAGAGGAAGATGCAGAAGACGTTCCTACAAAAGAATTTTCAACTGGTGATCTTGCATTCTTATTGTTTTATTTCACATTTAAACATGTTAAATCATTATAATTATCGAAAATAATCATACAAAAAATGTAATTTAAAATGTCTTGGAACGACCTACAGTATTTCCCATTAAAACATGCCTCGAACAGGGTGGTTTCAAACAGTGCGGCATGTCGGCGGAATGAATTAACCGTCTTATCCGAGGTATTCCTGTATTTCAAAGATATACACAGCTCTGATGCCAGGTTGAATATTAGGAGTTGATATTTCATGAAGGATGTGTGTGGCTTCTACCCAACAAACATTATCTTTATTAGTTGGGAAATAGTATCTGTTGTTTTTGTTGGAAATAGGTGGAGTTAAACTTGATTTTATAATCTTGGAATTCTTCTGAATAATCTAAAATGATTCCTAGATATTTTCTACCATCATAAATACATGCAACATACTTTCCCACACACAATTTTTGCTCATTTGATAAATCTGGACTCTTGCCTGAGTCACCTTGTTTAGAGGTTATAACCCTAACAACATTGTAGTCATTAGAGTCTGAAACTAAATAAGCTTTAATGTGACTCTGAGACATTGGCACAATTCTGTGAAAACCTCATGTCCTTCACTGTCACTAAATAATTCTAGGTCCTCATAAAAAGTGGTCACATTAGAAATAATTTCATCACTTATCTTTTTCCCTTTACTGTATTTAGGAACATTTGGCAATATTCCATACTGTTGCTTCATGCTCCTGGCTTTATCAACAAGATATCTACTAGCCCCAAAGAGCCCTTGAGTTTTTGAGATTGTGTATGGGGATAGAGTAAGAATCTGCAACCTTCTTTGGTAGGAAGTTGTAGAGTTAATGCTTCAGTGAGCTCCCTCATCATAGTTTTGTACCTATTATTAGATAGATAAAAGGTAGCAGATATTGAAATTATTAATTTAATGTACGCTAAGATCAGGACCTAAATAGAAAAAATACAAGAATATCTACCTTCCATGGATATTTTTTAGACATTGTTAAAATGGTGTGATTGTGTTCTGTACGTAAGAATGATATTGAAGGAAAGTTAGGCTATTGAAATTTAAAATGTCTAAAATTACTTAAGGTACTAATTAAGGTACATGCTAGCGGAAAGATGACATATTAGCCCAAGTTCAGGAATTGGGCTATACTAACGATGAGAGTTTTATCTGAACTCTATATATTGCGCGCGCACACACATTATTAAAATAAAAGATAATTTGTACTGCTAGTTTGTAAGGTCGAGTGGTATCATGCTTGTGTAGTCATGCTACAACTTGTCACAGCAAAATGAGATTGTCTGAGGGCTCCTTCCATTAGCATGAGCCTTGGTTATTAAGGGTTCAGTTTGCCTTTTGTGTGAGCACATGATAAACACTGCTCATATATGGTATCTGCTTGCCATATTATTTTAGTGCCTTGCCTATATTGGCTGTGCTTGTGTTTGCCTGTTATTATTAAAAATCATTAACATTGAATATTCTTCCTACTTATTACAGGAACTGAAGCTAATATATAAATTTTAAACATGTCTTACCATTTAAATTATAAAACAGTGTTGACCCCTTTAAGAGAGAAGAAAATAATCTTAAAGGGTTTAAGAAATTTACCATTAGCTAAATGTAACAAAAAAAATCTTCCACTCCTTAATTGGAAAGTTTGTACAAACTGTTCTGTAAGATTAAATGAACTTGAAGAATCTGATAAATTACTTAATGATGTTTTTGAAACTGAGTCATCTACAAGTACCTCTTCATTTCAAAGCAGTCCAGGAAGTACACATTTGCAAACTGACAATCCTGGTGAGATCAGTGATATTGAAATCTGTAGAGAACAAACCAAGAACATTCTTGAAGAAATGGAGATTTTCTAATAAAATTCTGTAAGTAGTGATGAATTATAATTTGGGGACATTTTTGAAACTAGTATAGTTACCAGAAAATGCATTGATTTTTAAAAATCATCTACAATTCTCTATCTTTGTGTATACATTGTTTCATAGGTTATCAAAATAATGGTTTTATCAAACTTGTAAACATAACATTCTTTAACAATTTAAGGAATTGCAAAAAAAAAGTTATGTACAACAAATGAATTCTGATTAGTTATTAAATTATGAAAATTTGTTGCTGTAACTTAGTAATTCTAAATTTTTGATGATGCCTAATTTCAGATGGTATGAACACTGACAGGATAGGTATCTAAAAAAGCATCTGACAAGTATGTATCTACTTTGAAAAAGAATTTTGAACAGTCTTTCTCAGCATCTGTGGATGAGGGAGCATCTACATCCAAGAGATTATGCATGGAAAAAGAATTAGAAAGGTAAGGATTACTCAAATTCAACTAAATTAGCAACTCTTGGTCACAATTAAAGACTCTTGATGTATATAATTTTAGATGTTTTAAATTTCAATGGCCTAACTTTTCTTCAATATCATTATTATGTGCAGAACACAATCACACCATTTTAACTGTCTAAAAAATATCCATGAAAGGTAGATATTATTGTATTTTTTCTATTTAGGTCCTGATCTTATAGCACATTAAACTAATTTCAATTTAAGAATTTTGATATCTGCTACCTTTTATTTATCTAATAGGTACAAAACTATGATGAGGGAGCTCACTGAAGCATTCAACTCTACAACTTCCTACCAAAGAAGGTTGCAGTTTCTTACTCTATCCCCATACACGATCTCAAAAACTCGAGGGCTCTTTGGGGCTAGTAGATATCTTGTTGATAAAGCCAGGAGCATGAAGCAACAGTATGGAATATTGCCAAATGTTTCTAAATACAGTAAAGGGAAAAAGATAAGTGATGAAACTATTTCTAATGTGTCATCTTTTTATGAGGACCCAGAATTTAGTAGAGGTGTATCCAGGAAAAAAGGACTGTTAGTGTCAGAGACAAAGATGGAAACAAAATTTACAAACAAAAGCATCTCACTCAGTAATTTGAAAGAACTGTATCTTAGGTATAAAGAAACTGACTCAAGTATAAGTTTTTCAACATTTGCAGCTCTTAGACCCAAATGTTATTGCTGGAGGTACAGGTACACACTTGGTTTGTATTTGTACCTATCACCAGAACCCCAAATTAATGGTTTCAGCAATTGGTGACAAGGACTTGACTTATCATTCATTGATTCAAAAAAGTGTGTGCGATGTGGACAACATTAAATGTATGTTACACCAGTGTAGAGAATGTCCTGGTGTTGCTGGTGTAGATAACTATTTGAACACACTAAATGTACTGACTTCCAGGGATTCAATTGAATATGACCAGTGGACCACCACTGACAGGGCAACTTTGTCAACTAACTGTTAGTGGTGGAATTCATTGAAAAACTTTCAGAATCAATTTATTCTCTTACTCATCATTATATAGCCAAGAGTCAAAGCCTCTACATGACCCTTAAGCAAACTCTCAGTGAAGATGAAGTTTTAGTACTGGGAGACTTTTCTGAGAACTATTCTTTCATCACTCAAGATGCACCACAGAGCTTCCATTGGACAAATGAACAAGTTACATTATACCGAATGGTTGTATATAAAATGGAAGATGGTAAATTGAGCCACACTAACTATTGTATCATTAGTGATAGTTTAGATCATAACACTGTAGCAGTGTATACATTTCACCAATTTTTAGTTAAAGACATTGAAGTGAGATTCCCTAATGTGAAAACATCGAAATATTTTTCCAATGGCTATGCTGGACAATACAAAAACTTTTAATTTTAGCAATTTATGCCATCATGAAACATTTTGGTATAAAGGCAGAGTGGAACTTTTTTGCCACTAGTCATGGCAAAAATGCCTGTGATGGCATTGGAGGAAATGTGAAGAGAGCAGCAGCTAAAGCTAGTTTGCAAAAAACAGAACACATTTTGTTTCCACAGAGTTTCTATGACTTTTGTATGCAAAATTTTGAGTCCAAGTTTAAATTTATTACAAAACAAATAAATCACAATAAAACAGAACTCGGTAGTAGGTTTGAAAAAGCAGTGACAGTGAAGGGCACATGAGGTTTTCACAGAATTGTGCCAATGTCCGAGTCACATCAAAGGGGTATTCCAGGACAAATTGTCCAAAAATAAGTCACCACTCTGACCTGGATTTTAATGAAAATTGTCATGGGGTTCTTCCAGGTGCTGATTTCACTGGTTCAAATAAAAAAGTTCTATGACCCATAGTTTTTGAGATATGGGGGCCCCACTTTACCACCTAACTTTAATGGGCAATAACTCCCAAACATTTTCTTGTAAACCTATAAAACTATACATTTTTAGAATCAGCATGAAGAGATCTATTAAATGATACCACATTCAAATGTGTAGAACAATGAAAATTTCCTCCCCTTTTTTTCTTTTCTTTTTGTAGCAACTGTAGAAAATTATTGACCCAGAGACCAGAGTTGCTATCAACATCACAAAGTGAAGAGTCTGATCACAATCAGTCTTCTGAGAATGTTATTTTAGAAAGCGATGAATATGATCCAAGTATATCAAGTAATGCCAAAGAAGAGGTTTCTCAAGTTCTAGAGTCTTGCTGTGACTCAAGTGAAGTATAAGTATTTAATGATAAGTACTTTTTATATTTACAATTTTTTTATTTATATTTATTTATAATGCATTTACTTTAAAGACAGTTTTTCAGCAGTTAATGTCAACATATTAATTATTATCATCCATATATATATATATCAAATGGAGTCAAATATTTATTAATTCAAAAATTTCAGATGGTTTGGGTTCCTCAAGAAAAGAAGCAAAAGCTATTCAAGCAATAGAAAAAGCATGTTGTTCTTTAAAACAAAAGCTAGAAACAAGCTTAGAAATTAAGATCCCAAGCCCATCAAAAGCTACAAAGTTGGATCATGAAACTCAAAGGTATGAATTTTAAAATGATACGCTATTATTAAGTAGGAATATACCTAAACTAAAACTGAAGCATAAAAACAAAATGTAGGTATTCACCTTTGATAGTAGAAACTAGAAGCACAACTCCCTAAAGATTGGAGATCAATGGGCCCATTAAATCATTTGGAATTCATTTGGTCACAAATAATTTTTGGTTTAATTTGACTATCTCAAAGAATGCTCATTTTGTTACACTTTAAATCAATATTATAATCCAAAAAATTTAATATGCTCATGTAATGATTTGTTTATAGCTATTATACATTCATGAATTTGTTTCAGGTCAATGATTCATTTCATGAATGAACTGGTTGAAGCTTTCCATTCTACTGACAGTTATGAGAGGAAACTCAAAATATTGACATTATCTCCATTTACCATATCAAAAACTATAAATCTATTTCAGACAACTGAATATTTAGTTAAGAAAAGCAGAAATATAAAAGACTTGAAATTATTCCTGAAATTGAACACATGTCAAAAGGAAAAGTAATAACTAAAGGTACTAAAATTCTGTTTAGAAATTTTTTGAATCAGATTAAATTAGTTTTGTGCTGAGTATCAGAAATGGAAGTGGGTATAAAGAATCTGTGCAGAAAAGACTCATGTTAATGAATCTGAAAGAAGCTTTCTCTCTCTAAAAATAATCCAGATAGTCCCAAAATTGGCTTCTCTAGTTTTGCCAGCCTTCGCCCCCAGACATTGTGTTTTAGCTGGAGCTGCTGGTACCCATTCTGTATGTGTATGTACAATTTAGGCTGGGCTGAAACTCAAGATAGAATTAATCAGAGTCATTAACAGTTGGCTTTTGATATAAAAATAAGATTCCTGAAAAAAATAATTGGTGGCCACCAACGTGTGTGCGGCCACCCCCATTTTTGTAAAAACATCTAATGCCACACTAGCAAAATCAGGAAAATGGCAATATCTCTTCTTCTGAACATGCTAGAGAGATGGTTTGCATACCAAAAGATGCAGAATTTGATTTAGAACAAATTATTAAAAGTAGTATTTTTTCATAAAACCTTTAGTTTTTGAGTTATTTTAGAAAAACTAATTTTTGGGGCCCATAGACCCCCTTTTGATGGACCTTAGTGACAAAAGAAATTCTAAAATAAGCATGATTTGGCTTTTTGATTACTAACATTGCCCTAAAAGGATGTTGACATGGACATAGTGATCACATGATATGACTTTTCCTTGTTATCTTGCATCCATTATGCTTGATTAAAGAATAGAGGGTGGGGCTGCTTCATGAACTTTTTTTAAACGTAATAAATTGAAAACGTTTTTTTTTCAGGTGCCTTTGGTATAAGTTTCCAACTGCAATTTGTCATTGAATTCAACATTTGCAATATAAAGTATGACTTCTACAAGGAAAACAGTTGCTAAAGTACTTGGTGATGTACGTTTTATGCCAGCAGAACAGTTTCCTTTAGGGAAATTGCCTACGTTGAAGCAAGTTATTAAAAGGTGTTTGTGTTTCGGAGACTATAAAACAGATGCTGTACTGAGAGCTTTAGGGCAACCTCTTCAGTGGGATATTTGTTTTCTGCATCTAAATGAATTGCCACTTAGACACATCTTCATAACTTTAGATGGGACAACAAAAAGTCCAGACAAATTTTCTGGCCCTATTGGTTCTCAGCTCAATGGGGATGTGTCAGAATGGAATGTTGTGGACTTCAAATCTATACCTTATCCTGCATTTGTGCTTCTACCAAATGAGGTGGTCAATAATTTATCAACAGGCCAATACTATGGATACTGCATCTGCTGGGCAATTATTACTGGTGAAGTGGATGAAGACCTTGCACTCTTAGAAGTTGGCCTGCGAAATCACACTCGATGGCTCACCTTAGCCTGTAGAATTCTTCGCTTTTATGTTTCACAAAAAAGACCCAGTAAGAACCTCAAAATCATAGTAGAATTCATCATCAAAGTATACTTTCACAGTTGGTTCAATATCAAGGCTAATAAGAGGCTAAGTGATGGGTCAAGAAACCTATTAAATATGATCCAAAGAGTAAATAAATTCCCTGATAGGAAAATTAGAGAAATTTGTTATGACGTATTAAACAATAACAGCTATTTTGCTCATGGTGAAAATATTTTAGTTGGAATGCTGGCTGATGAAGATGAAGAGGTGAGGAGGTGTGCTGTCAATAAAGTTCTGTGTGTGAGGGGAGTTATAGAGGATTTTGATGATGAATCTGGTAGTAGCAATGATTTTGCAGGTGGAATAATTGAAAGTGATCATGAGAATGAAGAGGATCATGAAGGTGGTACTGATGAATATCCTGCTATAGATGAGAATGTTAGGGTCTTTAGAAAACCAATCATCAATTTCAAAGCTTCTGCATACCACAAGCTGTCTGCTATATCCCAATGGGAAACTGTTCCACCTGTATTAAAAGAATTCAGTAATGATGAACTGTGTCATATCATTAATACCGCATTGAAACTGGATCACGAGTGCCAGTCAGAATGTTGAAAGGCACATCAAGCTTGTCACTGAAGCATCCTTGGCTGTTGTAGGTCATGAGCGTAGAGATGGTCTTATTAGAAACAAAATTAGATCACGTAAATTAATGAAAGATTTTGTCTAAAAAATATTTTAAGTTCTAGATTATTATTTATCATGCTAAAATATGACAAAATGACAATTTGTTAATTGTATAATTTAATGTTTGGTGTTTTGGAATGTCAAAAAGCATTTTCAATGAATTTAAAATGGCTGATTTTGATTGATTTTGATTGCTGATTGAAAACCACTAATACATGTCAATTTGCAGCTTGAGAATGTTTTATTGTGTTGACATTCAGTTGAAAGGGGGTCTATGGGCCCAAAAAATTAGTTTTTCTAAAATAACTCAAAAACTAAAGGTTTTATGAAAAAATACCACTTAATAATTTGTTCTAAATCAAATTCTGCATCTTTTGGTATGCAAACCACCTCTCTAGCATGTTCAGAAGAAGAGATATTGCCATTTTCCTGATTTTGCTAGTGTGGCATTAGATGTTTTTACAAAAATGGGGGTGGCCAGACACACGTTGGTGGCCACCAATTATTTTTTTCAGGAATCTTATTTTTATATCAAAAGCCAACTGTTAGTCACTCTGATAAATTAAAATCAAACAAAAATTATAGTTTCAGCCCGCCAATGCCAAAATAAAATTCTCAGCTTTGGGTGTCAAAGGGTTGGGATATACAACTCTTATGGAGAAAGCAGTGTGTGATGTCAACAACAGGAATTGCATGATGCAAATATGTAATATCTCTCCAAAAGAACAAAGTATTAAGAATTTTTTGCTCACTTTTCAAAGTGTTAATGATCCTGAATGTGAGGAAATAAAATATAAACAATGGGTTACTACAGATCGATGCAATATGGTTGAAAAAACAGAATCTGTAGATGATTTTATAAATTCATTAAGCACAAAAATTGTGAAATTGACACATCATCACTTTATAGCAAAGAATCAGAGTGCATTTCTAAAAAACTTAAAGAATAATTTAAATAGCCATAGCTACAGCTGTAGTTCTTGGTGACTTTTCAGAAAACTACTCATTTGTAGTACAGGATGCAGCTCAAGGTTTTCATTGGGAAAATACCCAATGCACAGTGCATCCCTTTGTGTTATATTATAAGGAACCAGAAAGTAATGAAACAAAACATTCAAGTTATTGTTTTTCATCTCCACATACAAAACATAACACTACAATGGTTTATGCTTTTTTAAATACACTCATACCAATTATTAGAAAATCCCACCTTCATATCAAAAAATTACATTTTACTGACGGATATGCAGGACAATATAAAGATCGTTTCAACTTTAACATTTGTAAACATGAAGATTTTGGGCTGGAATTTGAGTGGCATTTCTTTGCCACAAGCCATGGTAAGAGTGCTTGTGATGGGATTGGGGGTACATTGAAAAGATCTGTAGCCAGAGCGAGTATGCAGAGAACATTTGCAAATCAAATATTAACACCAGAAGACATGTTTGAATTTTGTTCAAACAATATAAGTGACAGCATAAATATTTTTGTAATAAATTCTGAAGAAATTGAAGCTATGGAAAAATTTTTAAGTGACAGATATGAAAAAAGTATGTGGCTAACAGGAACACAAAAATTCCACAGATTTGTACATATTAATGCAAATAACATAAAAACATTTGAATTATTTTCTGATGAAGTTGGTGAGGTGAGGATTATAAGCAAAGCTTTTCTGTGTAAAGATAATGTTGAAGTTAATCCGAAAATAGGAGAGTACATAGTTTGAACTTAACAATGATCAGAAATGGTTGGGATTTGTACATTCCTATAATGAGGAATTTGATGACTTTGAGGTTAGCTTTTTGCACCGATCAGGATACAGTGTTTACTATTACTTTCCACAAATTAGAGATACATGCCACGTATCAAGAGATAAAATTTTAGGTTTATTAAGCACACCAACTTTAAAGCCAGGAACAATGTGAATTCAATATGTTTTCCCAGAAAATGAGTTGACAAAACTCGTGTAATTATGAATCAACTTGATGTAATGTGTGTTCAATTTGCATATTTACTGTTTTTCATCCATGTGAATATATCATTTGCAGTTCTCTATTTTAGTCTGCAGGCGTAAAAATGTCAAAATTTCACAATGTACATATTTTTTTCAATTTTTAAAATCTTTCAACTTGATACCCACGTTTTTTATTTTGTATCTTTTAACAATTAATGGAAGTTTAATAAATGGAATTTTTTTTTTTTATTTCACTGCCTAGCGGTGGTGGGGGTCAAAAATAAAGGGGGGGAAAATTTTCATTATTCTACACATTTGAATGTGGTATCATTTAATAGACGAGTCATTCCAGCTCAACTGGTACAGATTTCAGAAAGTTGGTCGGGTGACCATCTCCGATTTTCTTCAAGTTTTCAGGGTTGATTCATACAACATTCAATAGCTTAAATCTAAAATTTTAGTTTCCTCAGTCAAAAACTTTTAATTTTATGGTCACTTAAATGGCCCCCACCTTCGACAAAAAATGCCCATGTTGGGCTTGATCGGCCAATGCCTTCATTTTGAGAGGCCTTGAAAAGTGTCTTCTAATAGGAGTAGAAGCTTCAAATTTGTCATGCCAATACAACTTCTGGTGGGCTTTTCAATTTTGTAAGCTAAAAGGCTGTGGAACAAATAGTTTCTGAGTTACAAGGGCTTAAACATGGCTCCATTTTGAAGCTTGCATCAATTCCTCCCACTTTTACGACTACCATTTTCAAAAGTTTTAGTTCTACATCAATAACAGCTGTTTTAATACTCCTAATAGTCTCTCTGGGTTGTAAATTTATGAGTGAAATAAAAAAATAACCAAAAAGGATTTATTTTTAAAAATTTCTAAAAGTTGATATTTTCACAAAATTTTCAAAATTAATATCAACTTCGGGGCTTAATATAAAGGTGTCTGAAATTAGTCAGGGAGTTGATACTTCTAGTAAAGAAAGATACATACGTGTACAAAAACATATATTAAGGAATAGATCTCAACTCCTTCATATAGTTTTGGCTATTCAAAGAAAAGTACTTTTTGTGAAAAAATCTGAATTTTTTCAAAATTTTTGAAGTGTTTAAATTTCTTTTTACAACATTGAATTGTAATTTTACTTCCATTTTATTACTTGGTAAGTTAATTCACAAATGTTAAATTATCTACATAAGTTTTACTCATAAAAAAGACATAATATATACCTAGATTATTACTACATTTGCAGTTAACACAACAGATGGACCAGCTTGTAGGCTCAATACTTGGATCTACCTAGTAAATCATGTAGAACTGTGTTCTACTGCTCTTTAAGCACTTCCTAGTAATTTAAATTATGCAGTTAGTACAGATAAACTAGCAGTAACCACCATTTTCAGTACAAACCTTAAATTTAAGTAGCTTTGTTGTATTACTTCCCTTAATACAAGTGTACAGTACTTAGCTATATACAATAATGAATTCCTGAGTTTTTAAGCATGTGAATTACACTAGGCAACAAATTTCAACTTTTTTTTTGTTACAGACACGTGAACTACTGATTCCTACTAAAGCGGTGATGCTGATTTCAGATCTGATATCAAAATTTCTCTATCACGTCCAGATTTTGTGTAACCGAAAACCCCTATTTTTCATTTTTTTTCTCACCCGCTTCTATTACGAAAGCCGTCTAAGCTACTTTTCCGTGCCACGTTTTATGTTAAGCATACTTAAATAATTAGTGAACAGGGATGTCTTTCCTCCTTTATTCTGGCTTAAGACAGACAGCGGAATTCCGCTGGCGGAGTTACCACCCCTGCGCCCAACCATCCACCCAAAGCGCGTTAGTATTTTGTTGTTACTACTGAAAGGCAAATTCCTGTTCTTAAGTGAAACTTTGGTGTGTCCTCTTCCTTTGTCGCTTGTAGGATGACGAGCTATCCTTCTGCAGGAACCAACAATAATCTCCCATCATATTTGGGTTGAAATTACCTTGGTATCTGTTTTCCATAACTGAGATCTGTTGGTGGAAGCGCTCACCATGCTCGTCACTTACAGCCCCAAGGTTGGCCAGGAAGAAGTCAAGATGAGAATGTAAAAAATGAATTTTCAAAGACATTCTGCATCCCATTATTTCATAAGATTTAAGCATGTTTTCTACGAGTTTACGGTGGTTTTCAGCTTTGTGGTTTCCAAGAAAATTTTCGACAACTTCAACGAAAGATGTCCATGCTCCTAGTTCATTCTCATTTAGGTTAGATGGAAACGATGAGTCGTGGATGACACTGCGGATCTGTGGTCCAGTGAAAACTCCAGCTTCTAGCTTAGCATCTGTCAATATTCCTTTGAATTTATCCTTTAAATATTGGAAACCACTACCTTGATGATCCATACCCTTCACGAAATTTTTCATAAGGCCAAGTTTAATGTGAAGTGGTGGAAGATGTACTTTCTGAGGGTCAATAAGTGCTGGGTGTTTCACATTGTATTTACCAACATGATGTTCAGTTCTAGATGGCCAATCATGTTTTTTGTAGTGGTTCTTGTCATCTCTGCTGTTCCATAGACACAAAAAGCACATATGCTTTGTGTAGCCCAACTGTAACCCAAGAAGTAATGATACAACTTTAAGGTCGCCACAAATATTCCATGTGTGGTCCTTATATTTGATGTGTCTTAGCAGCAGTTTCATCGATTCATAAGTCTCATTAAGGCCAGTGGCATGTGCTACAGGTATTGAAGGTTTTTCATTGCCATTGTGCAGTAATACAGCTTTAAGGCTAGCTTTACTAGAGTCAATGAACAGTCTCCATTCTTTTGGATCATAGCGACAGCCAATCCCTTGCATCAGACCACTGATATCGTGGCAGAAACAAACGTTTTCTTCCTGTAAGTAAAATGATGAAAACTGCAAATGGCGATGGCGGAAATGGGAAACTTTGGTGTTTGGTTGGAGAAGATTAAATTTTTGAAGTCTTGAACCAAGCAACTCTGCCTTTTCTTTTGGTAATTCCAAATCGCGCACTAAGTCATTTAACTCCGCTTGACTTAACAAATGTGGGGAAATATTTGCATCTGGAACATATATGCCATCTTTCCCTGTTTCTATATCACTAGCAGAATCTTCAGATGAACTGCTGTCTGTTATCGTTGCTGGTGGAACTGGTGGTGGATTTGTTTCATCATGTGGTACTGGTTTCATTGCTGATTCGCAGTTTGGGTACGTGATCTTTGATTTGTTTTTCTTTGTGAAACCAGCAATCTTTGTCAAACAAAAATAACAATCATTGAAGTGATTTTTCGGCTCACGCCAAACCATGGGGACTGAGAACGGCATAGCTTTTCTTTTACCATTCATCCAAGCTATTAACATTGCATTGCACTGTGGACAGCAAATATGTGGTGCCCAGTCCCTCTGTTGGTCTCCTAACTTACAGTCAAAATAACACTTGTAGGCAAGTTTAATCTTTGTTGTTATGTTTCTACGTTGTGGCTTAGGTGTATATTGTCCACAGACAAAGCAGAAGTTGTCTGGGTGATTTACACAAGCACGTCTATTTGATGCCATTTTGAATTACCATACAATATCTGAAAAAACGTAGAAAGTAATTATTACGATGTGCAAAATAAAAAGAAATACACACCGTAGTACAAAACAAATGCTATAAAAACACACAAGTCACCACAACCTGTCACTTGCTCATCAGCAGAGAGTTTCAACAACCGTTCTGCTTGGCTGTCACGTAGCGACTGACCGTTGGGCCGTTGCCCGTTACTATGCTCTTGACTCAGTGTTGCCAACTCGGGATAAATTTTATTTATCAAAATTGTTCGAATTTGTATATAGTTGGCAAAAAAAATTGCTTTAACCTTGAAAAGCAAGTTTCATATTACTGGCATTAAGCCGATTAAAACCAAAATCTGGACGTGGTAGAAAATTTTACTAAAAGTGATTTGCATTTTACACAAAATCTAGACGTGATAGAAAAAAATCTAATTATAGATTTGAAATCAGCATACCGAAATTAGCTAGGAGCACCTATTTGGTCTTCTGTAACAAAATCTTTGTTGCCTAGTGTTATTGGCTATAAGTTCATATTCTTTTTTTAATGTGTTT
Organism: Bathynomus jamesi; assembly: GCA_023014485.1. NCBI lineage: Eukaryota > Metazoa > Arthropoda > Malacostraca > Isopoda > Cirolanidae > Bathynomus > Bathynomus jamesi. Next base: position 643,649 of record JAJOZX010002220.1, read on the forward strand.
TATGTAAATTCGTATGTAAACTTATATATAGCTAATATAACTTATGTTTAGACACAGACTCAGGAATTTATTATTTTACTCAGGCTTTAAGTCTGATTGTCTTCAACACTCCATGGCCTCAGCCATAAATTGGCAATTTATTATTCAGCTTGATACAGGTCTGTAGTTACTTAGGCTTTTTTTAAAATACTCCTCAATTTTAGATAGTACAAGTTATGAAATGATTGTTTGTGTCCCCATTTTTCAAGCAACTGTAGGTGGTTCAATTGAACACAAAACATGTTGGAATGGAATCCAGCAAACGTCCTCTTGTGTTCAGGCCATTTAAAAGGATTCTTTTTCATGAAATTTACTAATAGATCCTTCTCAGTATCACACACTTCAACTATGTTTCCAACAAACCAGTCACCTTCATAGAAACCGGTCACATATGTACCAGGTTTATATTGGTAAGCCACATTTTCTAGTGTAGCATTGAGGAAGGAAAGTTATACGTTAAAAGAAATTTTCATCACTAAAATTTTGTACAGTTTAATGCCTGTTGATGAAGGTCTAAAGCAGTGATATGAATGGGTTCCTGGGATTGTCTTAATTAAGGAATACCTTTTTTCTAACTCAAATAAATTAGCATTTTCCTCAATTTTAGCTGAATCAATGTACAGAAATTATATACCATTAATATTAGATTTGCACCAATCGAACATCTCTCTTGGATTGGTGATGTGACCTTTACTTGTTGCTTGTAGACCTGCCTGGGCAACTAACCTTTTGACAGTGCCACCAACACCATCACAGGGGCTCTTTCCATGAGAGGTGGCAAAAAGTTCCATTCACATGTTAGTTGGAAATCTTTTTCATGTAGCTAACACTGAATTAATGATGTTTTTATAGTTTTTATATTGACTTGCTGCGCCATTGCTAAAGTAACAAATATGTTTTAGTTTAGGATTCTGACTTTTAAGTAATTTCAAGGCTTCACACAAAAAAGAATGAACTGCAGTTGTGTTGTGTTGTGTGTAAGTGAATCTGATATTACACAAAAATTTGTTACTTTTAGTTCACCAACTTTTTGATAGTAGACTACCGGATGCAAGGTAGCCTGGGTATTGTCCCAGTGATGCTCTTGTATGGCATCCTGAATTATAAAACTATAGTTTTCAGAGAAGGGTAATTCCAGGACAAATAGACAAATGAAAGTGCCAAATGTACACTCCACCATCTCCAAAATTCCTGAAACTTGGTGTGAGGGTTGGTTTTGGTCCAAATTACAAAAATCTGAATTTTTTTGAAAATTGGTCTAGTTGGTCAAATTTTATGGCTTGACCAAATTTTGGTCAAATGAAAAACCAACCATTTTCAAACGTAAATATCTCAGTTGCTAATTGTGGTAGCGTAGTAAGTCTTAAATGATAAAATATGTAAAATTAACTGTAGTTTCTAAATATGTATAATTGTTTTAGGGTAACAAAAATAAAATTGATTTTTTGGAAAAAATTTCAATTTTTTTTTTTTTTTTTTTCTGATTTTGCAGTGAAGATATCATTTTTTGAAAAAAAGACCAAGAATAAAAAATGTTTATTTGATGTATGTACACCATAATAAGTAATAAAAAGTCAGCTTATAGTTTATTATAAGGCTCAAAACTGAGTTTGAAATTAAGTAATAAAATTTTTTTTCAGATGATTTATTACAGACTTGTTGGTCCAAAAAAAAGACAATTTTCAAATCATATAAAAAATACATGTAGATAAACCAAAGGAGAAAAAATCTTTTGAAATATATGTACAATGTACATACATAACCTCTTATATTTAGGGACAGAATATATTGACAATAATAATGTTTAATTTATAAAGCGCTTATCAGAGTATAAAATACTCTTCCTAATACTACACGTACACAAGTCTTTGAGAATGAATTAAGACACAGTATTCTCATCCAGTGAATCCAAATTTTAGACACTAATATAATATAATAATAAGAAAAAAGAATTTGAAAAGATTTTTTATAACAAGTAGATACACAAATCTTAGATAAAAATTTTAGAAATATTATATAGACAATCTTAAATAGTATACATTCGATAGAATTTATTTTATCATCTCTGAAAAGTTATTTAATTCTTGAAGCGGAAAAAAGTATTTTGTTCTTGTTCCACCTCGTAAACTTGCTTCAATACTCCCAAATATATTTTCTGTTGGAACGTGACAAACATCATCTTGCGCAGGAAAAATGTATGAGGGACATACGCCCGAAGGATGGAGAAATTTCATCAGAAAATCATCATTCATAGTCAAAGGACTGGACTAAGTCGAGCCATAGTTTATTTTCATACATACAACCCACAAAAGAGCCTGTTTCAATTTTGCATTGAGAGACCGTATTATGTTCTTGATCCGAAGTAGAAACTCTAATGAGCTCTCTTATTTCGACTGACTGTGCACTCTGAGAGAGGATAAACCTTCAACGAATTCTTGGAAATTGGGACGAAGCGATGTAATTGTTGAGCCTTTGATAGAAGGAATAGGTTCACTCAGATGTTTTTGCAAAGAAAGCTCTACATCTACAACTTCTGCCTCAGAGACGTAAAAAAAGTCAATAGCGGTTAGGAATTCTTGAGAGCAGAAATTGTAAAAGTCCTCAGCTATTAAGATTTGATGGTCGAGAGGCTGTCATAAGCTTTCTCTGACGACTGCTCTTTTTACCGTTCCGCCAATACTGTCACAGGCATTCTTTCCGTGGGATGTCGCGAAAAAATTCCACTCAGTATGAATTTTGAAGTCTTCGAAATGATGGCATAAATTTAGAAAATTTGTTTTATTCTTATACTGAGCAGTGCATCCATCTGTGAAATAATGAATTTTAGTTAGTTTTGAATTTTGTTGTTGGATGCACAGGATTAATTTTTTGAGAAAACTATGAACCAGAATTGTATCATGCCTGCGACGGTTTGAAACGAAGCAGTAACTTTTGCAAATTGGTTTTCCTGCATTGTTTTTGGAATAATAAATGAATGGGTGCACTGTACATTGCGAGTTCTCCCAATGAAACCCCTGGGCACAATCTTGTACGATGAATGAGAAGTTTTCCGCGAAATTGCCCACCAAAACACCACCATTTTCGGGCAGAGTTTCTTTTAGATTTTTGAAGTAACTCGACTGACATTTATTCGTGAAGTGGTGTCTTGTCAGTTGTGCAATTTTTTTGGTGAGTGATTCCACATATTCCTCTGGAGTTTCGGTGATATCTTTTAACATAGTGATCGATGGACACCCATTGTTTTTTATTTTATCTCTTCCATCACCATGAAGTCCAAACTTTCCAAATAATTTTTGATTCCAACCTCTCGCAGGCATCTTTTGCATCGGTGCATCATACAATCTTCATTGTCCATGCTGCAGATGGATAAAGACATTAATTTTTTGTAGTCTAAATCTTTAATGCCTAACGCTGATATTTGTAGTTTCGGATTTTGGTGATGTGTACATACACAGACACTGTGAGTTCTGCTTTGTCCCACAAGTACGCACCATGACAGTCGAAGATGAGCAAAGGTACTAAAGCCTATTTTGGGATTTTCATCATTTTTTGCATATTCAGCATATAACTCTTTCAAGTTACACAATACCAGTCTTTTTTGTTTTTTTATTTTTTCATCCTCTTCATTTATTGCAAACTTATAATCTTTGATTCCCGGGCACATCCTACTATATTCGTCATTTTCATAAAACTCCTGAATGATATATTTTTTTTTTTTTTCAGCTGTGACGCCCTTCCCTTTTGTCATGTTTGGAATGTTAGGAAGAATCCCAAACTGTTTTTGAAGATTGCGGCTCTTACGCACCATATACTTTGTTGCTCCAAAGAAGTCAGCAGTTTTTTCAATGGGATAGGGATACAATGATAGTATTTGTAACCTAAGATTGCGATCGTTACTTGCTTGAAATTTCTCCTTTAATTCTTCCATAACCTTTTGATACCTGAAATAGTGTATTTGACATAAGTTTAATTAGTATATTTTTAATTAAACTTTTCATAAAATATATGTGTATGTATTATATTGTCCGATTATAAAAATGTAGAGAGATAAAACTTAATTTAGTATATACTTCGATGACTATTAAATTTAATTTAAAATTTCAAATTTCAATAACTATGTCTGAAAAGTAGTCTTGCCTCTCTAAATCATCTTCCAAACAACTTTTTTTTTTGGATGGACCAGCTTCAGAATAGTCAATAGGAGCCCCATAAGCAGCTTCAAAACTTCGTTTAACCTTTTCCGTTGTCGATCTGAATTTCGTAGAAGCCTTTCTCTGTTTTTGTCCCAGTTTCAATCCAGCTGTAAAACAAATTCATAAATTTAGGTTGCGTGAAATCAAATATCAAATATTTTGTATATATGTATTCAAGTGCTGATGCTAATATTTAAAAACAGAAAACTACGAATTTGGCATTAAGAAACAAATGTCCTGAACGGAGTCTCTATTGTTTTATTACCTGTTTTATTAGGGCTTTCATCAAATAAAGGTAAAATATTGTCGCTGAGCAAATCTTTATTGAATTGCCTGTCTTGAATGACAAATTCTTCCAATGGTGGTGGATTCATGGAATCGCTACTGCTTCGCTCCATACATTCGTTAAGTATGTCTGGCTCAGGTATTGGTGCAGGTTCCGGCTCTCTGGATGAATGTTGAATATGTTCTAATACAATTGGCTTCTTTTTAATTGTGACATAGCAATTGCTGCATAGTAATTGATTTTCTTCTAAAATTCTATAGCTTGCAGCTGCTATGGCAGAGTACTTTTTTGATGTTACAGAAAATTCTTCATGTTTTTTCATAGGATTGCAACAAAATTGTGTTTTGAGGCATTTTAAGGGTTAGGTAAATTTATATATACTAGAAAATTAGGTATATACTGAAAATCTGGAAAGAAAGCAAAAAATTGTTAAAATTTGGAGGATTTTTTTTTTGTCATTTTTTTTCATAATTGTCGATAAGCTGACTTTTTATTACTTATCATGGTGTACATAGTACATCAAATGAACAATTTTTATTCCTGGTCTTTTCTTCGAAAAATGATATCTTTGCTGCCAAATCACAAAAAAAAAAAAAAAAAAACTTTCCAAAAAATTATAATTTTATTTTTGTTACCCTAAAAAATGATACATATTTAGAAACTACAGTTAATTTTACATATTTTATCATTTAAGACTTGCTACACTACCACAATTAGGAGCTGAGATATTTATATTTGAAAATTATTGGTTTTTTCATTTGACCAAAATTTGGTCAAGCCATAAAATTTGACCAACTTGAACAATTTTCAAAAAAATTCAGAAATTTGTAATTTGGACCTAAACTAACCCTCACACCAAGTTTCATGAATTTTGAAGAGGTTACCATGTACTTCATTTGTCTATTTCTCGTAGAATTACCCAGAAGTCAACAAGCACTAATGCTGTAGAATCATTGAGGTTTTCTTTACAGTCAGACAAATATTTTGATTGGGCTTTTGCTATGAAATGGTGTACTTTCAACTTTTTTGCACTTTCACATATGTCTTCTACTACATTCGAAACACTTTGTCATTGTGACCAGTTTGGTATGGTCTGTATGAAGCCACTGCTTAAATGAAACCTCATCATCCATGTCATAATCATTGTTTTCAAAAATGGTAAAAAGCCAATCCCATAATTCATTTAAACCAGGACATGTTTTGCAGTTATTAATCATGCAGTTTCTGGTTTGTGTTGCAGACTATTTTCCCTAGTAACACTCTTAATTCTACTTTGACGGGGAGTGATTCACATAAAAGTTTAAAGTTTGGTGTATTTCACAAATGCATACATTGTGTGATCCTTTACTCCCCACACCCATACACCATTTTGGTCTCAGTTCAAAAAACTTTGATTTGGAGATTTTGTCATTTGGATATTTATTTTTGTAAAGTGTATATAATTCTCTGATATTTGTCAACAACAGTATTTTCTGCTTATGAACCTTCCCTTGTGGTGTTTTTATTGATTTGTAGTCTTTTTTACCAGGGCACTCTAGTATATTCATTGTTTTGGAAAAATTCTATCACTCCTTTATTTCATCGCTTATACCCTTGCTACTCTTTTTATTTCTCATTATAGGAAGGATACCTTCTTTTCTCTTTAAGGCCCTCACAGCATTAACCATTCTGGCTGACACTTCAAATTCTTTCATAATTCTTTCTCTGGACCAGGTTTTACCAATTGGAAGGAGTGTTAGAATTTGTATCTTTTCTTGTCTGGTACTAGTTTTACACTTTTCTTTCAGTTCCTCTATCATATGCTGATAACACTTTTCTTCCTCACTCAGTTTCTCCACTTCCTCATCCAAAATGCTGGGCTTCATATGAAGTACTTTTGACAGCTTTGATTTTGTTGATGTTTCAATTTGCTTTAGTTTACTTTTCGTGTAAAACTTTTGATCTCTTGCTCTTACATACTTAATGGGTGAGCATTCTAGTGAACCTAACGTTTCGTCAAATGTCTCCTTAACTATTTCTTCTAGAACATATTCATCACTACCTGAGTCTTTTTCATCTTCAATCGTCTTGGCTCTAGAGAAGCATGTTGAGCAAAGTTTCTGTCCTGGTATCAGATTCAGTCTAGTTGCTATTTCTTTGTCAATTTGTAGTGATTCTGCAAATAAAGTAGGGTAATGTAAACTCTAAACACATTGGAAAATAATTTTAAAACCAACATTTGGTTATAGGCTATTCATATAAAATATTCAAAACATATGCATTCAGTAGCACAGTATATAGCCTACCCTATTAAAATTAAATAGCTAATTTAGGTTACAATTTACAATATAAACTTCTTTATGAAATATAAATATATTAGTACCTATATTTACTTGCTTATCTTCTTTCGATGATTTCTCCATGGATCTTGGCAGCTACGTTGCATTTGTTGGTAATGCATTCCAAACATTTTTTCATGGTGGTAGCATACAGTAGCACTATTTGGGTTGATTACAGTTGCTTTTGTTCTCCACAATAGCAGTTTCCTTGTTTCATCTGTCAGTTCATATAAGGTATACATACCTACCTTCCTGGTGAGTCTGTGTTCATGACATAGATCATCCAAGTACATACCAAAGCTGCACTTTGATTCTTGATTAGAAAAGCCATTATTACAGGCAGTAAAATTAAGTTAATTGCTCTAGTTAAATTTTCTGAAAATAAAAGATATGATTTATAAAATAGGCCTGGACATTAATGATTAACCATCATGTTTTACATTTATAAGAATATACAAAGCAAAATTACAATTCAATGTCATAAATAGAAATTTAAAAATTTACAAATTTCGCAAAAATTTGAGATTTTTTACAAAGCACTTTTCTTTGAATCACCAAAACTATATGGAGTAGTTGAGTTGAGATCTATTCCTTAATATATGTTTTTTTACACATATGTATCTTCTTTACTAGAAGTATCAACTCCCTGAATAATTTCGGATACCTTTATATTAAGCCCCAAAGTTGATGTGAATTTTGCAAATTTTGTGAAAATATCAACTTTTGGAAATTTTTAAAAATAGAAATAAATCCTTTTTTGGTTATTTTATTATTTCACTCATAAATTTACAACCCATAGAGACTATTAGGAGTATTAAAACAGCTGTGATTGATGTAGAACTAAAACTTTTGAAAATGGTAGTTGTAAAAAAAAAGTAGGGGGAATTGATGCAAGCTTCAAAATGGAGCCATATTTAAGCCCTTGTAACTTAAACTATTTGTTTCACAGCCTTTTTGCTTGCAAAATTGAAAAGCCCACCAGAAGTTGTATTGGCATGACAAATTTGAAGCTTCTACTCCTATTAGAAGACGCTTTTCAAGGCCTCTCAAAATGAAGGCATTGGCCAATCAAGCCCAACATGGGCATTTTTTGTCGAAGGTGGGGGCCACTTAAGTGACCATAAAATTAAAAGTTTTTGACTGAGGAAGCTAAAATTTTAGATTTAAGCTATTGAATGGTGTATGAATCAACCCTGAAAATTTGAAGAAAATTGGAGATGGTCACCTGACCACCCCTGTACCAATTGAGCTGGAATGACCCAGATCTCTTCCTGCTGATTCTAAAAATGTATAGTTTTATAGGTCTACAAAAAGATGTTTGGGAGTTATTGCCTATTAAAGTTAGGTGGTAAAGTGGGGTCCCCAAGATTTTGGGGGCCCATATGTCAAAAACTATGGGTCATAGAACTTTTTTATTTTGACCAGTGAAATCAGCACTTGGAACCCCCATATGTCAATTTTCATCAAAATCTGAGTTGGAGTGGTGACATGCATTGGGTGATCTCTCCTGGAATGCCCCCAAAGCTTATTTAGTTTCAGACTCCTGTGACTACAATGTTGTTAGGGTTATGTCCTCTGAACAAGGTGACTCAGACAAGAGTCCAGATTTATCAAATGAGCAAAAATTTTGTGGGAAAGTATGTTGCATGTATTTATGATGGTAGAAAATATCTAGGAATCATTTTAGATTATTCAGAAGAATTCCAAGATTATAAAATCAAGTTTCTAACTCCTCCTATTTCCAACAAAAACAATAGATACCATTTCCCAACTAATAAAGATGATGATTGTTGGGTAGAAGCCAAAAACATCCTTCATGAAATGTCAACTCCTAATATTCAATCTGGCTCCAGAGTTATGTATATATATATCTTTGAAATACATGATACTGAGAATTAGGCTAGATACGGTACCAAAAATGTTTGATTTAATGTATTGTATAGCAATTATTTTTATTCAGGTAATGTCTTAATTTGTTCAGTAAAACATAACTATACTAGCAGTATTTTTTTTGCCTTTTAATAAGAGTTTTAGGAAAACACTAAAGTTTATCTTACAGCTATACTTAATCCACTTGTTGTAAGTCAAGGAAAACATCTTATAAGAGCTTCATAAGTGAAACAGGCATAATAGTGTAAGTTCAAAGTCCAGCAAATAGAATGTATTTTTATCCTCCACCACCATCTAATGAAGGGGAAAAATACACAACTTAGAGGTAAAAATACAGTCATTGACTAAGTCATAGAAGAGTAAATGAGGTACAAAATGACAAAAAAAAATTCTTGAATATCTGTATCATAGGGGATGCCCCCCCCCCAATATTCAAACTGATTCAACTTTTTAACTATTTGATTAAATGCATTTTATTACTCAATTATTCTTTAGGATTTGAGCTTTCAAATAGTTTTTACATTTTTTTCCTAGCTCAATTAGGGACTGAGACTTTTAAAAATTAAGGGGCCAGCCCCCACCACCAAAATTTGGGGGGGGGGGGGGGGGGATAACTTTTGAACAGTTACTCTGATTGCTCTGAAACTCAAAATTTCATGTTTTTCAGCATAACCAACCCTGTATAGCAATTTTAAGCAAAATCTAAGTGGGTGTGGTTTCAGGCAATGCCTGATTTGTCCTGGAATGACCCAGATGCTATGATGTCACTTCTGATCTGGAAGTATTTATTGGCAGTAGTTTTTAATCAAAATATAATTGTCAGTCAGTTTTAATGAAAATTACTTACATATGTAATATGAAATGACATTTTGTGAAAAATCTGTGTGTGATAGTGAAAAATTACTGTAATATTATTTTTGGAATCAATGTGCAAAAATTACTATGATAAAATATTTTGGACAACAAAACCATTACAGGCCTGTGTTATTGCACCAAAGTTATGATTATTTAGAAATAACCACTCAATACAGCTTTGTTTTCCTCACTACTGCTTTATATGGATATGTTTCAATTTCTGACAGTAGGAGGTCTATCAAGAACAAAGGAGGAAATTAATAAACCTAATTGTTTTAATAATTAAGTACAGTACAGACTTACAGTACTTACTTAGGTTGATGTTCCATGTATTGCTCTTCACACAAAGGTAAAGCTGGTAACCCCACCTCTAGGTTTGGCTTGGTGGAGGAGTTTCCTTCTTGTGCTCTCCACCATACATAGCCAGGTACACCCAGCTCATCTGGTACCATACCATCCTGAGCCAGGTATCTAGTCTTCTCTTGAAGACTTCAACTTTGATTCCTGTAATGTTTCTGAGGTCTTTTGGAAGCTGGTTAAAAAGTCTTGACCCCCCCACCCCCCCACCCCCACCCGACAACCAAGCTATTTTCCTTCAGTGTTGAAGAGGTCCTTTGTCAGGCCTTTAATTTGGGAACACTACACATCCTGCCTTTCGTAGTATTTTTCAGTGTTTGATTGGTAATTGGGTTTAGTTTTAGGTTTGGTACCAGTTTTTTGATCATTTTCCATATGTAGGTTATGGTGTACCTCTCCCCTTACCAGGGAGTACAGATTTAGTTTACATAGTCTTTCCCAGTATTTGAGCTCTTTTGAGTCATCAATCTTTGCTGTGAAATGTCTCCAAGTTTCTTCTAGTCTATCAGTTTCTTCCTTTTTATATGGGGATGTCCAAACTGAGTAGTATTCAAGTTTTGGTATAATTAGTGTTCTCAGCAGGGGAATCATCATTGTCCTGTCCCTTCTTTTGAATGTTCTTAGTACCTGTCCCACAACTCTCTCTGCTTTATTTATTGCTATTTGATTTTGTTTCAAATTTCGCATCATCAGTCATTACCCCCCAGATCAATCACTTTCATGCTTCTCTGAATTTCCTGTCTATCTGGAGCATAATATGCAGTCTAAGTTCCTCATTTCTTCCATATCTCAAGAGCTGAAATTTCTGTGTTAAATGTCATGTTATCTTCTGACCATTTGGATATTTTGTTCATGTCCCTCTGCTAGGCCTCCACTTCATTAACATCACTGATTTTTCTGCTGATCTTTGTATCATCTGCAAAGGATGTTACTACACCTGGCTCATCTGGTATATGTACATACATATAAAAATATTTAAAAAAAGCCATACAATTTATATGAAAGAATATTTGACTTACTATACTACTGTATAGCATGTAGTGAAGAGTTGCATTGTGAGAAGAACCAGACAGTTGGCCCAGACAAAGACCCAGATGTTTTTCTGACATGTCTATACTGTAAATTGAAATTAAAATTTTTTACTTTATTTCATTCAACTGTATTTTCATGCTGTGTAAACCAGGGCTGTGGAGTCTGAGTCGAAGCAATTTTGGGTGGAGTTGGTAAAAATGTACCAACTCTGACCTCACTATAAAATCTTAAAAAAATACTATTTTAAGTATAAATAGTAAATATAAATCAAATATATTTATTATTTATACTTAATTAATTATCAGCATTAACCCTTACTTTTTTTTCAGGAAATATTTTTATAATTGTGATACTGATAACTTCCTAAGTTTAATTTCAAATTATTGATAAAATTATTTGTTCTAAACTTCAATGGGCAATGGCAGAGAGACTTCCAATGAAATCAGATGTGTTTGAACACTTTACAATCACTAAAGATGGAAAGGAGTCGGACATTTGAAAAATAGTCGTTGGAGTGGGAGGTTTTGTGTACCGACTCCACATCCCTGGTGTAAACACCAGGCAAGTTGATTTGTACATACAGGCCTTGGTCAGAATTATTAGGCACCTTTAAAATTCTAAATAAAAATGTATGTTAGTGCAATGAAGGATATAAAAACAATGATATACCTGTTAATTTAACTATTTACATTAATTTTAATACCTGGTATGTCTGACTTTGGCCTTAATTACCACCTTTATTCTGTTTGCCATATTGCTCACTAAGTTGTTCCATACTGAGCTTGGCAGTTTATCCCATTCCTACTGTATAATGTTCTTCAGTTCACTTTGAGAGGTGCATCTGTGCTTCCTGATACTCTTCCCAAGATGGGCCCATAGGTGTTTGATAGGATTTAGGTCTGGTGATTGAGGGGGCCAATCCATGACTCTGATATTATTCTGCTTGAACCAATTTTTGCTGTGATGAGAAGTGTGGCACGAAGCGTTGTCTTGTTGGAAGATGACACCTTCAGGGACATTGTTGTTGAAGATTTTGGCTACTGAGCGCTCATATACTTGATCCAGCATGGTGGTGTACTTGATAGAGTTCATCCTGCTGTCACAGATTTTCAACATTCCGGTCCCTGCCAGAGCCATGCAACCCCACACCATGATGCTACCCCCTCCGAACTTCACAGTAGGTACCACGCATTCAGCATGGTATGCTTCACCTGCTTTTCGGCGAACATAAATGGTGCCAGGGGTGCCAAAAATCTGACTAAAAAGTAGGATAAATGAATTTTTACCATAATGGTTGTAATGCATTTAAATGTATTTCTATACAATGTAACAATATAAATAAGTAACTACTATGAATGTGTATCTTACCTTGAAGTTACTTTCATTGGACCAGATCACTTTAGCCCAGATCACTTTAGCCCAGTCCTCAAGGGTCCAATTTTGGTGTTTGGCCCACATTAGACGCTGCTTTCAGTTGACCTCAGACAGAAATGGCTTTTTCCTGGCCTTCCGTCCTTTGAGGCCTTTTTCTGCAAGCCTTCTTCCAGCAGTACGACTGGAGATGGACTTCCCAGTTGTTGACTGAAAGGCTGCAGCGATGCCCGAGGATGATTTCTTATGATCTGTCAGACTAATTCTTTTCAGCAGCAGGTCTTCTCGGGCCATTGTTGACCTTTTCCTACCTTGCCCTGCCCTATTATTGTAAGATTTGGTTTCCTTGTACTTTTTTAACGTTGTCTGTACTGCACATCTTGAGCATTTCATTTGTTTTGCAATCTTAACCTGGGATAGTCCTTGCGAATGTAATAAGACTATTTGGGCCCATTCACCTTCTGAAAGTAGCTTACCCCTCGCCATTATTGTAGCAACTACTTTTGTAAACAAACAGAACATGTCTGTGATATTAGGTCATTTCTTCTTAACTTGCTTACATTTGTATTATCTTCGTTTTACATCTCACAAATTTCCTGAAAAACAAATAAATATATGTTATGTTTGTTATTTATTCTTGATATCTTATCAAAAGCATTAGTTTCAATTAATCACTAAAACATCACATTTGTGCCTAATAATTCTGACCAAGGCTGTATATTATCATTTTTGTTTCCAGAAATAGCCACAGTGGTGGCATTGTGATAGTTGAGGTAGGTTGGGGGGATGCTTTCCCTGACACGATCATACAGGAACTGCCCTTGTGCACATTACCATGTGGGTAATTTCATGATTTTTGGACTAATTCATGATTTTTGTTCAATCATGAAATTTGTTTCAATGACAACAAAAAAAAAAAAATCATGGAATAACTTGGCATAATGAATTATGAACCCTGAAATAGTGGGGTTTAGTATATTTATATTTTATAATAATAATTACTAGACCAATGAATAGTACTACAAACTTTTTTGGTTTTTGATAGAGTAATGAAAGTATTAAATGTGGCAGTCTAGTACCCAGCTATGTTATAAATCAAGCATAGGCTTATAGCATATTTTTCTAGTATACCGAGTGTCCCCAAAAAATGTTTACACATCATATTAACATATATATCAATAAGCAAAATAGGCGATAGTAAATAGATAGCAAACAGGCTTCTTTAATGTTCAAAATATCAGCCAGCAGCGTCAATACCTTCATGGTTGTGCTGCTTACTTTAATGTTTTAAATATTCAAATCCAGATTGGCCTTTGTTGACGTTTTGCACTTCCATCAGTCTCAAACTTATCACATAATCTTGTAATTGTTACCTGTGATGGTAATGTCCCAAACTCATTTCTCCAATGTGTGTGTACCTCGGCCACATTCTCCATCTTCCAGTAGTGCTTCAGAATCCACTTACATTGCTCAAATCATAACTGCAATGCCACCATTTCCTGTAACAAGGGATACTACTGTTATTTAAGTACAATACACTACTACTATACTACTATTACTAAGTACTATAAATATACTAATACATCAGTGCATGTTACTATCATCTAGAGCAGGGGTGGGGAAACTTTTCAGTACCAATGGCAAAAATCTATAACATAAACACCTCCACGGGTGTCTGGCAAATTTTAAGCTTATATACAGCGTGTCCCAAAGAAATGTATACCCACTTTGTTCGATAATACCAGCTATGAGGATAATGAATATATTACTTTTTATATGTTTTTTAATAAAGAATTTTCTCCTGAATCTAAATATGTAATTATTTTTATTAAAAATTGAAGAACAAAAAAGTTACAGATGTTTAAATTATGATGATTATTTTCGAGACTTCATGTGCGATATTTTCTAATATTTAACCGACTGTTTTGAGATACTTAGTTTAGTGTTGTATTGAAGCATAAATGTTGTAATTATTAGTTAATTCAAAAAATTTACAAATTCATGGTTAAAATGACACTTTTATCTAAGATGTTTGACGTCTTCCAGAACGTTGTTTTGTAAGTTTTGCACAGTGCCGTTGGTTTCAAACTTATCTGTGTACGTGCAAAAATATTAGAAAATATCGCACATGAGTCTCGAAATAATAATTATAATTTAAACATCTGTAACTTTTTTGTTTTTCAATTTTTAATGAAAATAATTACATTTAGATTCAGAGAGAAAATTCTTTATTAAAAACATATAAAAAGTAATATATTTATTATCCTCATAGCTGGTATTATCGAACAAAGTGGGTATCATTTTTGGGACACGCTGTATATAAGATGTATTTTAAAAGCTATTTGCTGGGCTGTAATATAATAATTTTCAGTAAATAATAAATACCTAAGCGGGCGAATTGAAATTAGCTTGTGGGCGAAATTTCACCTGCGGGCGAGGGTTTCCCCACCCCTGATCTAGAGTGTATATATATATATATTATATAATGCACTAAAATCACAGAATAACACGTGATCTTATTAATAAGCAAACAACCACAGGGAAAAGGAAACACGAAGTCCGAGCACTTTCGTGATATATTCACATTATCAAGGAGAAACGGAAAATAGATAGAGATTACAAAGTAAATGAGTTAAATAAACAAGCAAAAAATTCACAATTGGCACCTCAAATTAAAGGCCATAAAGCCCTCTAAAGATTTTTTCAATTGATAACATAATCTGTAGGCTGCTAAATTACTAAATATAAAAGCACTATATAGACGAAATTAGACAAAAAACCAGTACAGAGAACAAAAATTATTATAATGGTTATTAACACTAATATTTAATTAAAGCAGGAAATTAAGTGGCAAGAATTTAATGAAAAATGGAATGGTGTCATCATCTTACAGAATATTACAAAATTTCTACAAACTATCTGGAAAAATTGTTTTCCCAAAAGCAAACCAGTTGAAAAGTCCAATAAAACCCCCCATCAACCAAAGATTATACACGAAAGAAATATTATAATTAAAATACACACAAGAATGTTAACAGTTCTTAAAATAATAATTTATTTATTTAACCAGGGCAAACCGTTAAGGGGCAAGAATGCAGTCAAGAAAACAGTAGGCCCTTCGCCACCTTTCTAACAATGCACGAGTCTAATTTATACAGCCCAGGGCTATTATTAAGGACCAAGTCCGCATTATTCTTGATCACACTTGATTCCAGTATATTTCTGCTAACAATAGATTTACTAAACCTTAATTTGGAAGCATTTTCCAGTCAATGGGATGATTAGTATCTCTTACGTGAATGAAAAATGGCGTTAGATTCCTGGCCACTTCTTATGCTGTATTGATGCTATTTAATACGTAACTCAAGGGTCTTACCAGTTTGGCCAATGTAAAATTTATTACGTATTGTGCAAGGGATTTTATATACACAACCCTGTTCACTTAAAGGGGAGTTCTTAATCCCCTTTAAGTGAACAGGGTTTGTGTATATAAAAATCCCTTGCACAATGTAATAAATTTTATACATTGGCCAAACTGGTAAGACCCTTGAGTTACGTATTAAACAGCATCAATACAGTATAAGAAGTGGCAGGAATAATAATGCATTTCATTCACGTAAGAATACTAATCATCCCATTGACTGGAAAAATGCTTCCAAATTAAGGTTTAGTAAATCTATTGTTAGCAGAAATATACTGGAATCAAGTGTGATCAAGAATAATGCGGACTTGGTCCTTAATAATAGCCCTGGGCTGTATAAATTAGACTCGTGCATTGTTAGAAAGGTGGCGAAGGGCCTACTGTTTTCTTGACTGCATTCTTGCCCCTTAACGGTTTGCTCTGGTTAAATAAATAATTATTATTTTAAGAACTGTTAACATTCTTGTGTGTATTTTAATTGTAATATTTTTTTCTGTATAATCTTTGGTTGATGGGGGGTTTATTGGACTTTTCAACTGGTTTGCTTTTGGGAAAACAATTTTTCCAGATGGTTTGTAGAAATTTTGTAATATTCTGTAAGATGATGGCACCATTCCATTTTTCATTAAATTCTTGCCACTTAATTTCCTGCTTTAATTAAATATTAGTGTTAATAACCATTATAATAATTTTTGTTCTCTGTACTGGTTTTTTGTCTAATTTCGTCTATATAGTGCTTTTATATTTAGTAATTTAGCAGCCTACAGATTATCTATTTGTTTTCATTAAATTCTTGCCACTTAATTGCCTGCTTTAATTAAATATTAGTGTTAATAACCATTATAATAATTTTTGTTCTCTATTGGTTTTTTGTCTAATTTCATCTCTATAGTTTTTATATTTAGTAATTTAGCAGCCTACAGATTGTTATCAATTGAAAAAATCTTTAGAGGGCTTTATGGCCTTTAATTTGAGGTGCCGATTGTGAATTTTTTGCTTGTTTATTTAACTCATTTACTTTGTAATCTCCGTCTATTTTCTGTTTCTCCTTGATAATGTGAATATATCACGAAAGCGCTCGTACTTCGTGTTTCCTTTTCCCTGTGGCTGTTTGCTTATATATATATGAGATGGGGATGGGTCTTTGCCAAATGCCTCAAGGCAGTTATGTTGTGACAATTGTCACCAGAAAAATGTTTTTCTGATGAAACTGTTACAACGTAATTAAGTTAAGGAACATAGAGAGAAAAGTGTTTAGACAAAAAGATAGGTGAAATTCCATAGATTAAAAATGGTAAGTGTTTTTTTACATGAAACTGTTTTTTTGTGCAAAATGTATAAAACCCGTTGTTTTTTTAAGGAGTGCCAATGTCACCGCTTGATCCAAAATCACTCTTATTACAGTGTGTATATATATATATATATAACAGCTAAAAACTACAGAAAAGAACGACTTTGATCCAAAAATGACTAATCTGAGATACAAAAAGAAATGAGAGTATTAAGCAGCACATTTTGACCAAAGATAATAAGAAATTGATAGGAAGGAGCTAAAAACCTCAATGTACAATATGTCAACAGTTAGCAGCTAATGAGGAAGCTTCTAACAGTGGCTGTATCCTCCAGCGTAGGACATGTCAATGCGAAGAGGAGGTGACATCAAACTGAAACATCAATGCGCTGGTGGCCAAACTTCCTCAAATCTCCATGCAGTGGGGTGTCTACAGTTGGCCAGACTGGCAGTCGATGGCCTGTTATGTGGCACAGTCAGAGTGCAGATTGGCTCCTGGGGCTGGACCTATACCAGTGTGCTATTTTTTTTCATTTATGGGGAGCAATTGCGTGCTCCATGGACTACTCTTACTCTCCAGCGACATTAAGACTAATCCAGGCCCCACTACAACTTACACATGTCACCATACACAAAGACAGACACAATAGGATGATGTGAGACATACAGAAACTTACCTAATATTAACATATTACAGTACAATGTAGATGGCCTCACAAACAAAATCCTGCAGCTTGGGGAATTCATACACAAACAAAACATTCACATAGCACTTATACAAGAAATGAAACTAAAACATGCACACAAAACACCCACCATCCATGACTTCACGGTGATCTGTCAAGATTGTACTGGGGGTCACGGAGGTGGACTCGTCACTTACATACGTAAAAGCATTAGCTACACTGATGACACCCAGAACATTACAAACCCAATCCAAGCAGATAACATGATAGAAATACAGGCAGTTAACATTAAAACACGCGCAAAACACACCACCACACATCAACATTTACACAATCTTGCCTCTCTCACTAATGTCATCTTAGGAGGAGATTTCAATGCTAAAGACAGTAGTTGGTACCTGCACAACCAAAGCAACACCAGAGGCACCAACATAGCCACACAACTAAACAGCCTCTTCATTCTTAACAATACAGAAGAACATACATACACACATCACATCAAGCAGGATACTCAAACTCCTCCCCAAACAAAGTTCTGTTCCCCCTCGCTAGCAACACACACACACACACACACACACACACACACACACACACACACTGGAGAACAGAAAAAAAACTGTCATCAGACCACCTGCCCATCATCATTACAACACTTCTATACACTGCTCCAACAGCCTTAGGCACACTTACAGAAATTACAAAAAAGCTGATTGGGAACAGTTCAAAATACAGACTGAGGAACATTTCACCACATTAAACAGCACACCCATCATAAACATCAATACAACACTCAAGACATTTAATCAGATCATCAATAATGCAAACAAATACATACCCGAGGGCAACATTAGGAAATACAACTCAAATTACACTAGAGAAATAGCCCACCTCATAAGGCAATGTAACAACCTCAAACATAACACACAAACACCACACACAGAAGCCATAAAACAGGAGGTACAACAGTACATACAACAGCTCAACACAAAAATAAACAACAAACTTAAAGAAAAACAAACAAACATTTAGGGAATTCATAACGACACTAAACCACTCCACAGATACATCCAGGCTATACAAGACTATAAACAGCATTACCCACTCTAACAGTGGCATTCACACCTCTCACACAGCTATCTGCTACAGCCAAAATAATATCCCAACATATACACAACAAGCTAACATTCTACACAACAAGCTAACATTCTAGTTAATCAGTACATGAAGATAAGTCACTTAAACAGAGACAACAGCCGGGCACAAGAAAACCTACAGACTCAACATGACCATTATTACCCCTTTCAATATAGACCAGACCAGAAGATCATCAAAAACATTAAGAACTCGAAGGCTACTGGACCAGACAACATATCTAACATACACCTTAAATACTTGGTCCCACAGGGAATACTAGCTCACAAACAACACACATTCATACCAACACTGTATTATTCCTGACATATGGAAACAAGGTAAAATTATTACACTACTCAAACCAAACAAAAATCCAACAGAACCAGCTTCCAATAGACCCGTTACTTTACTATGCACACCTTCGAAAGTAACAGACTAATCTTACAAATCACCAACCCACACACACCACTATTGCCTACTCAACATGGATTCAGACCTCACCACTCAACCATGACATTGCCTACTCAACATGGATTCAGACCTCACCACTCAACCATGACATTGCCTACTCAACATGGATTCAGACCTCACCACTCAACCATGACATTACCCACTCAACATGGATTCATACCTCACCACTCAACCATGACATTACCCACTCAACATGGATTCAGACCTCACCACTCAACCATGACATTACCCACTCAACATGGATTCAGACCTCACCACTCAACCATGACATTACCCACTCAACATGGATTCAGACCTCACCACTCAACCATGACATTACCCACTCAACATGGATTCAGACCTCACCACTCAACCATGACATTACCCACTCAACATGGATTCAGACCTCACCACTCAACCATGACATTACCCACTCAACATGGATTCAGACCTCACCACTCAACCATGACATTACCCACTCAACATGGATTCAGACCTCACCACTCAACCATGACATTACCCACTCAACATGGATTCAGACCTCACCACTCAACCATGACATTACCCACTCAACATGGATTCAGACCTCACCACGACATTACCCACTCAACATGGATTCAGACCTCACCACGACATTACCCACTCAACATGGATTCAGACCTCACCACGACATTACCGACTCAACATGGATTCAGACCTCACCACGACATTACCGACTCAACATGGATTCAGACCTCACCACGACATTACCGACTCAACATGGATTCAGACCTCACCACGACATTACCGACTCAACATGGATTCAGACCTCACCACGACATTACCGACTCAACATGGATTCAGACCTCACCACGACATTACCGACTCAACATGGATTCAGACCTCACCACGATATTACCGACTCAACATGGATTCAGACCTCACCACGACATTACCGACTCAACATGGATTCAGACCTCACCACGACATTACCGACTCAACATGGATTCAGACCTCACCACGACATTACCGACTCAACATGGATTCAGACCTCACCACGACATTACCTACTAACCTCATACAGCATATCATGGATGGCATCAACTCCAGATGACCAGCTCAATGTACACTATTAGCAACAGTAGACATTAGTAAAGCATTTGATGCTATCCCACGCTTCCCTCTCATAAACAAAATACTCAACACAAACATGCACAATAACACCAAAAGGTGGCTGAGCAACTATCTTTCAGGAAGATACTCACATTTAATGGCAAGTCATCCAAAAACAAGCTTTTTCTGAAGAGGTCCCTCAAGGCTCTGTTCTCTCACCAACACTGTTCAACTTATACATACATGACATTCCAACAACCCATAGATAACAGCTTACCTTATCATATGCAGATGACATCACACTAACATCCACCCACAACAACATCGACACTGCTACAAATAACCTACAAACATGCATAAATAGTATACAAGACTGGCTCACACACAATAGACTCAAAGTAGTACCCACAAAATCAACCATCACCTTGCAAACAAAAGAACACCAGATAACCACAGATTACACTAAACAACACCAAGATTACACACACACACACACACAGGACTGAAATACTTGGGGGTCGCATACAACACATCATGATCTTTTGCAAACCACATTCAGGACATTTAAAACAAATGTACATCAAAACTTAACATGCTTAGGGTACTGACAGGCACAAACTTTGGACACCAGCAGGAAACAACATCACTCGTATACAAACAATATATTCGCTCAGTTATGGATTGTTAGCCCATGCTGGGCACCCATTATTTCAAACATACACAAACCACCTTACAGACAATACAAAACAATGCACTTCGTATCATTACAGGATGTGCTCAAACACCACCAATAGAACACCTGCACACAGAAACAAAAATACTGAAAGTTAAGGAACATTTAGACATGAGGGGAACACAATTCATGGTAGCAGCAACAACTAACCCACAACACCCTTGCCATTACATGTACAATCATGCACCAACACCTTGCACCATTAAGGTAACACCAGAGAGACATTATAACCAAATACTCCATTCCATACCACACCCCACAGACATCACACAGTACAGAAAACACACACACACACACACACACACACACACACACACACCCTAACCCACAAACCACTGACACGATTTGGTCCAAATGCAGTCCTAGGTGCGAAGCCACCACCCATTGACAGGTCAGAGACCAGCCTGAGCAGATTGGATCGAGTTAACAGCACAATTCTGATGTGGCCATCGGCCCATCACCCCAACTTAGACATATAAACCAGACTAGACAACTCCACAGATGACACCTGCCACCTGTGCTAGGACATACCACAAACAATTGAACACATTATGACAGACTGTACTACTCGAGCACAACATAAAACACACAACACAACACATCATCACTAGTACGCTGAACCTCTGTTCCACTCCGGAGAGGGCGATTGGTTACCTGCGTGCTGCCAGCTTGCTCGATCAGGGTGGGCTGATTGACTAACCAACAACAACTTAGCTACTTATCCTTTTCTCTGGATATTACTGTACAGGGTGTTTGAAAAGTCTTATCCCCTACAAAATGTACATATTGTCATACCAATTTTATTTGTGTGCGATTAATTGTATTTATATGTGGTAGGTGTAATTTCAGAAATGAGTCACTAGCAGCAATTACTTTAATTACAGTTACTAATCAAGAATATCTGTGTGCACCATCATTTTTGTAACAGGATTATCCATGTGTGGTGTGAGAATTGACACAGCATTGCTGGAGTGATTGCATCAAATGCATCTTGAACAGTGTGTTTCAGTTCCTCTGTTGTGCGGTAATGCACCTGGGATGTTTTGCTTCATGAAACCCTGTAACACACTGTTACACAAAGACAGACCTGGACTTTGGGACAGCCACTGAAGAGGGGTAGGTAAATGTTGCGAGCCATGGCTGATCCATTTGTCTCTGAACACTTTGTTCAGGAATTCCCTCCCATTAATGGCAAAATGAGCTCGAGCCGTCTTGTTGAAACCACATTTGACCAAGCAGCCCCAAATGTTTGAACTCAGGCACAAACCAGTCCTGTAACACATTGAGGTAGATGGTTTGGTTGACAGGACCCTCAAGAAAATATGGACTGAACAAGTTCCTGCTGGACACTGCAGCCCATATCATCACATGTGGTGGATGGTGTTCCAGTTCCTCAAAGAAGTGTGGCTTTTCTTTGCTCCAAAAGTAAACATTTCACATTTTGGCGCTATGGTAAATTGTATACTTGTCAGGAAAAATCACTGTTCCACGTGCAGGAATGGTTGGAAAAACCATCAAAAACCATTCACGAGCTTCATATCATTTCTGCGAGTCTGTATCACTTAATTCATTAACAAATGATGGGTGGGAGGGTTTCATGCTGAGATCTTTTGTCATGTGATCTCTCATTGTCAACATGGGGACTACTAGTTCTTGTGATTGTTTCTGAAGTGATTTTTTTGGTGAATGAGCCACAGATGCAATCACACCTTCACATTGTTCTGCTCGTGTTGTTGGTCTTCCTGACTGTGGTCTGTCCTTGATGAAACCAGTTTCAAACAGCTTTTTCTCCCAGTGTAATACCATCTTGTTTGAATCTTTTGTTGAAATCATTCTGGATATCGTGCATCATTTTGCCAGTATGTGACCTTCCATGAGCCCATGTGCTCATCACTGTCCTTTCCTCCAGAGTGTAAGTGGACGGGTCTGCCATTCTTCACACAACTCTAATACCTGAAAAAGAAAAAGTAAATAAACCGCATAAAGTTTAATTAATAACACAAAAATAAAATTGGTATTACAATATGTACATTTTGTAGGGGGTGACAGGTCTTTTCAAACACCCTGTAGAATAATACTATTTCTTTACAATTTATATTTACCTTTATCATACTTCCTCTCATTTTTCCAACACAAGCTCTGATGTTCCATATTTATTATTATTAATAATTAATATATCCCACTGATATTTGGCTGTTGGTCTTATTTTCTCTAAATTATTTAAAAAATTTTATCCATAAATTGAAAACTGTATCATATACAGTATTTATTTTATTTATTTTTTTGTGGCTGAGGCACCTTCCTGGTTTTTAATTGGCAAGTAATTAATATAAATTAACTGATTTAAACTTTACACAGTTTTGTTCAGCATTTCTTTTAAAGTACTCTTGCA
Source organism: Bathynomus jamesi (assembly GCA_023014485.1). Lineage (NCBI taxonomy): Eukaryota > Metazoa > Arthropoda > Malacostraca > Isopoda > Cirolanidae > Bathynomus > Bathynomus jamesi. The sequence continues at coordinate 667,189 of JAJOZX010002220.1, forward strand.
GTGTCCATACCTGGCCAATGAAAGTTCTTGAAACTGTATGATAGTCACAATGAGAAAAGGCAGTCCTCTCTTGTCTCAGTGGTGCACAGTCCACATAGCCTATGTAGACAAGAGATACTTTTGATATAATAAGTTTAACCAATTAGATGTCAGACATTAATATGTAACAGTGTGGCAGGCATAAAATTGGACACTTAATATGGACCAAAGGCATTAAGAGGTTAATGCTAGCCTATTACTAATAAAATAGGCCTATGTATAAAATAAAGGAATGATTTCTTAAATTTGTGTAAGTGTAATTGGAGTGCATTGAGCTACATTGTATTTCTTATGCTTAAACTTAATATATTTTTGGAAATATATTTTAAATTATTTATACTTTTTACTGTATGAGGCATAAAATTTGTAGTCTGTTAAAGTTAAGTTCTAGAGGCTGTAGAGAAGTTTATATTGGGAAATCACCTATTTGCAGGTTCACTTGATATAGTTATTACCAGGGATGGGGAGTTGGCCAAAAACAACAGACTCCCGACTCCTGAGTCGGTATTTTTAAAAACTGACTCCGACTCCCGACTCTTTCCTTATGCTGATCTACAACCTTATAAATATTGGGATGTTTGTTTCGTAGATGGCGTTTCAAGTTTGAGGCTGTAGTTGGAGCATTAGCATGTTTCCCAGTGTAAGCACTAATTTTTGCATTACACTCTTTACCATTCTTTTCTACTTGACAAATAAAAATACTTTCATCCTCATTTAGCTTAAAATATTGGAAGACTGCTGATTTTCTACTAGGCCCATGACTCATTACTAATAGGGGCTAATTAAATTAATAATTAATATATTGCTAATTTTTATATGGTACCTAGTATCCTAAAATAGAAATATGAAATTCATTTGCTAAGATTTACCAGAACAATAAATCAAATGTGGAAATGTGAATTTAGAATTAGTTCAGGAAGATATTTATTTAGGGCAGAGTAGTATTCTGGTAAATTGTTGGCATATAGAAATTGAATCAAAGAGTCGGGAGTCGGTTGTTTTTACTGATTCCCGACTTCAAAAAAAGCCCCAACTCCCTACTCCCAACTCCGACTCCCCACCTCTGGTTATTACTTATAATAGGAATATGTAGGTCCAAACAATTGCGTAGAATAGTGAAGTGCAATCTGTTAGAAACTGATTACAAAGTTTGGATTAGGCTGTTCTTTTATAGGACAACAGTACCTACAGAAACTACTTTTCTAATAATCAGGCCTGTTTCCATATACTAGGCCATAAATGAACAAATGAAATTGATGTAAAAGGGAATAAGGACTAAGCTAATATAAAGGGTAGATTTAGACTAGCCCATTTCACTTATAACTTTAATATTTTCTATCCCACCCAAGCCTCTCTTAAAAAATTTTTTATTACCCTAAAATTTAAACACGGCATTCATTGAATATTAGTAGTTCTGTTTAGGATAAGCTGCACCTCCTTTTATCTAACAGAAATGTAAATGTTACAAGTTCTCCTTGGACCAAAGTTCATCATGAAAATGGGTAGTGTTGTCTAATGTTTGGTAGGGCTTCTCTTAGTTACTACTAATTTTGTGTACATTTGTGTTCTCACTCATGTGAAACATGCTGCATTCAAAATTGTCATAATGTAAAATTTGTAGTTAAATTTAAAGCATGTTTGATAAGGCATTTAAATTTCCCTTTCATCATATATAATTAATTAATTAATGTATTTATTTCATAAGTCCTAACTAGATGTAACATGTGTTGGGGCACAAGATGTTAAATGTTTTGCACTTAGCCTAAAAAAATAGGTATATTAAATTGAAGACCTTTTTAGTTTACATTTAGACTGCATAATTGCTAATTTAAAATGTGTTCTGGGCTTAACCTACTGAATTACCAGTAATTTCTATCAGCTAAGGATTTTTTTAGCATAAGACCTAATTTTTTTGTGAAACTAATAGGCTGTTTTCTTTTCCATATATCATACTGAGCAATATTAAGTTTGTGCAGTTTTATCTGCTCCATATAGGCTTTTGTGATAGTTTTAGCTTTTATGCCATATATATATATATATATTATATATATATATATATATATATATATATATATATATATATACACAGTGAAACCTCGTTAACTCTAACTCTAAGTCGAAGGGCCTGAGGAAATCACTTCGAGTTAACTGATATTAGAGTTAACCGATCGTGAAATAAAAATGCTCTTCTCATGCTATTTTTTGTTCTCAGCCATGCATATTAAAACAAGGAAAATATGACAGAATAAAAACATGTTAGGTTTAATAAAAAAAATACAGTATAAGATATTCATATACAAACAGAACACTAGCAAAATACATAGTATGTAATTACTGTATTCTAAAAAGTAAATTACAGTCTTTAATTGAAAAAGTTATATTCTATGTATGTAATTAATAATAGAGGGAACAACTTGTGGGTAAATTTTATTTTTTTATTAAAAACTCAATTATTGATTTTTGCTTAGCATGGGATTTACTACGAATAAAATTTTCAATTTTTGCGAGAGATTGAAGGCACTCATCTGCTCCTTCTGATGCTTGGATTTTCTTCACCGCATAGAGATCTAAACACTATTCCTTGACGCCTTTTGAATCGTTCAAGCCATCCATTACTGCACTTAAAATCTAAAATTTCTAATTTTGTTGCCATTTCATCAGCTTTGCTCTGAAGTATGGGACCACTGATAGGAAAATCTTTAGCACGTGCAACATTAAACCACTTCAATAGCGCCTGTTCTAAGCTTTCTTCTTTTGCTAAATGCATACGTTTACATTTGGGAACAAATTGGTGTTGCGTAAATGCTGTTTTAATTTTTTCAGAGTTTTTTATCCAAGTACTAAGCATATTTGCTGGAATACCATTTTCTTTAGCAATTTGCAACTTACTTTAAACCACAATCAACTTCAAGCAGCGCTTCGTACTTCTGCTTGATATCTTTGGTGTTAAGTTTGTGCTTAGGGCCTACTCATTTTGAAAGGGGCAGTAAAAAGTCTAAATAAACTGCACAACTTCCAGTGACACCGATGGAAATACGACTGAATATCCTGTACAGTTTTAAGCCTTTATATATATAGTACAAATACAGTACAGTAACTTATAAAAAGGATCAGTGATACGATTCGAATGTATCAAAGCAATGGGCGGCATCATCTAGAAGATTAACACTTTGAGGAATTAAGTATTGTAACGACTCTCCAGGCAAAGGGATCCACCTCACTATCCCCCTGGGACAAGCCTCCTTCTCCGAAATTAATAAGCAGGTATACACAGGATTGGTGATACGATTAGAATGTATCAAGGCAATGGGCAGGATTGTCAGGAAATTAACACTTCGAGTTAAGTATATGAAAAGGTTGCTCTGGGTCTTCAAATTCACCTCAAAGGTATCTGGTTTTTCGACTTATCCAATTTCGAGATAAGAGGAGTGGAAGTATAGTATTTTCTATGTAAATTAGCAGGGACTTAACAATTATATCGACTTATCTGAGATTTCGAGTTAACCAAGTTCGACTTAACGAGGTTTCACTATATACTGTATATATATACAGGGTGTCCGAGAATTATCTGTACAATTTTTGGCTGTTATTAAAAGTCAACCATGAAGTGTAGAAATTCCAGTGTTGTCCCATTTTACAGAGAATCTCATTAAGTTTTTTCTGATACCAAATTTTGACAAGTTTTTTAGAAATAACAGTGTGTCCAAAAATTATCTGTACAATTTCATCTTTTAATAAAATTCTTGATAACACACGTAAAATTCTTAAACAAGATTATTTAGAATCTATTTTCAAAAGTTTCTTTTATTAAAGTAACGTTGTTACAAACATTCGATATGTGCACCATCAGTGATTCGCAAAACATCCAATCGATAATCCAAATGTTGCCATGTACGCTGCAGCATATCCACATCAATTCGCTCAATAGCAGCTGTGATTCTTGCTTTTAAATCATCAATGTCTGTCACCCGCGTATTGTAAAGAAAAAACTTGTCAAAACTTGTTATCAGCAAAAACTTAATGAGTTTCTCTGTAAAATGGGACAACACTGGAATTTCTACACTTCATGGTTGACTTTTAATAACAGCCAAAAATTGTACAGATAATTCTCGGACACCCGGTATATTATATATATATATATATAATATATTAGGGTGGTTTTATAAATCTGATGTTGGAATATCTGTTATGCCAACCTGGCATTTGGTGCCACTAGCTTAAAAAAATGATACACTAAAAAATGTTTTGATCAGGATATATTTAGGACTTGCTCAAAGCTATTTTGTTTCTTTGACAAGACCTCCATCCATTTTATTGCTATTGGGACATTTCAAAAAAATGGAGGTGTTATGTGAAAAGCATGCTGTCCATTTCGACAAATTAAATTATTAAAACATTATAATAAGTGTTCCTTTCACACAACGGGTCATTAGCCCCCATCCTCACTAATGACTGTGGTCCACAACCATCCATGTTGGTGGGATATTTTATTAAAAAAAAGTGTATTGTACAAAAACAAAATATTGGAATTTCTCCATTGACAATTTACATGATACATACAGGGTGTTCGGAAAGTCACTCTGCACTTATACAGTGGACCCCCGATTTGAGTACGCTCATCCATAGGCTCCTATTGACTCGACTTGAGTAGAAAACTCGATTTGAGTACGCCAGCCAGCGACGCCGAATGCGTTTCAGTTTGTCTAGAGCGTTTGTTGCGGGAACATTCAGGGTCTAATGTTTTGAATAGTACAGGTGTTCTTAGGGATTTCTGTTAGAATTTCGTACATTTTGTTTTCTGACCTATTGTCAACTTGCACCCTGATGTGGAAATCAGTGAACCTGTTTTATGCTTGTTTGAGGACAAGGTCATGAGCTACTTTAAGTCATTCATAGCAAACAGGCAGAAGCAACAGAAAATTGATGCTTATTTCAAGCCCTCAAGTCCCCAACCCTCTACCTCTTCCATGTCATTGGCTGTGGGCCTAAGAACGCCTAGCCCTGATGAGTTACCAGACATCATCATGGAAGGAGACTCTCCCTCCAAGCAATAATTCCTCCCCTCCATTCCTCATCTGGAACTTCCAGCACATCAAGCAAGACTCCTACAGGATTATTCTATTTTGTCTAGGCCCTATATTGTACGGTATGTATTTTGTATTCTATTCTGTCTATTTTTAATATAATTACTAAATTTCGTAGGCCAATTTCTATAGAAAAAGTAGGGGTGGGGTGAAATTTTTGGGTTTTGGAACGAATTAATTAATTCCCATAGGTTAAGTTCGATTTGAGTACAAATTTCGAATTGAGTACGCCATGCTGGAACGGATTACGTACTCAAATCGGGGGTCCACTGTATTTATTTAATAGCATACAATAGTATAACATTGCATATATGATAGAGGTTATGGATGGGACCATCAGAACTTATAAAAGGTGTTGAAAGTGATGTCCTTTAACAGCAATACAGGCCTGGACCCATCTTATTTTATTTTGAAACACCTTTGTCAGTTCTTCTTTTGAAATGGACCTTATGTACGCAGTTATTGCAGTTTTCAGGTCAAGTGTGAGTGGATGATCTCGATTATATAAGTGCACAGTGACTTTCTGAACACCCTGTATTATTAGATAAATACCAGATAATCATTGTTGCTTGGTTCGTATGATGGTAGACTTCTTTGTTGGTGACAAGACCACCTTCTGGTGATCTTCAATGACTTTTAGAAGGAACTGCTTCTGCTCTTCGCAGTCTGATCTAGTGCAACTGCCACTTCAGGTGTCACCACACTTACAGTTCCATGAAGTTGAGCTCATTTAGGAGCATATGTTTCTGATGGTGCAAGCTCTTCCTCTACTTCTGATGACAAGTTGCTTGATGAAGACAACTCACAGCAATGTCGGTCGAGCAGCACTTGATGAAGCTGCTTTGCCAGCCTGCTTTGAAGCTTCCTTTCTCCTTCTTGCAACACGTTCTTCTTGCAGAGTGAGTTTTCTGTTGAATCCAGCCATTGTGCCCCTGTCCTGTCTCCCGTTGAGCTTCCAGGAATTGTCTGTCCTCTTCAATTTTCATCAGCTGCATGGCATCCTGGTGGATGATGTCGAAGAGGTTGTCTAACCCATCTTGAAATGTTGCCTGGTTGGCAAGGTTTGTGGCAGACTTTAAGTTGATATTCTTCTTGAGCACTTGCAACTCAGTACAGTAAAAGTCCAAAAATCCGAACCTCGAGAATCCGAACATTTTAAAACTCAGTCAAAATTTAAATTTAGCGATGCTGATGCGCAACTTATGTTCGTTCGTGCATGCGAACGAACGCATGGCGCGAACATTTTCGCGCCAGTCTCTGCTGCACATCCATGCTGTGAACAAGTTGCTACAGTATACGTACACCTTGATAAATATATTCAATTTATCGAGCAGAACCATAATTTTGATCTTCAAGATGTCATGCGTGTGCATATGGTGCGGGATGATTTCATTAAGAAAAAAATACAGAATTGAAAGCAAGGCGATATACATAATTATTTACGTGAAGCTAGAGTTAAACCAGTAGATGCGTCTGCAGATAAAGGTGGTCCATCGACAAACAGATTGTCAGATGCGGATGATGCAATCGAATTGAGTGAATGAAAATGTTTGTGTTTACGTGTGTGTAATGGATGTTTACGATTTTTTTTTGTTTAAAATATGTATGGACGCAATGTTTGCTAATTATATTACTGAATGTCCATAATAAGCGTGTTTTATTTACGTATTACATTAGCAATATTTACATGTTCTTTTTTTATTTATTCCCTTTGTAACATGAATTTTAAGGTTACTGCCTGAGAATCCAAATTTTTCGGAAATCCGAACTGCCCTAATCCCCGAGCCATTTGGATTTTTGGACTTCTACTGTATGAAGCTTCTTGATGTGTTTGACATGTTTAGCAGCTTTTGTAGGCACTTGAGCTTTCATCCAAATTGAAAGCAAGAGATGAGCTGTTTTGGGGACACTATTTGTAAGAATCAATTTTTGCTGATTGTGGAAATGGAATAGAACAACCAATACTTGTTGGTGAGATGGGAGCTTCAATAATGTAAAGTTCACCTGAGTAACACCAACCAACCAGATGGCCATGGCTGCATGTGTTGTCATCATCACTCCTGAGAAGTTGAAAGAAGCACAAATTTGTTCAATACCTGCATTGCTAATACTGTTACAATTTTTTAACAGTGTGAATGATTTTTTAATTTTTTTAGGTTTGATTTTTTTTTTTTTTATAAACTTTTTTATATAAATATTTTTTTGTTTTTTGCCTCAAGGATATCATAATGGGCTATTGTAGCAAAATTACTGGTGTGTATATATAGTAGGCTACACATTTCATTGATTCCTATTTAATATCAATATATTAGATTTGTAAAATTTCAAATTGAGCAAGTCTTAAATATCATATGATCATGAAAATATTCTTGCTCTACAGTTTCTACCCCAAGTGGCACTAGATGATGGGTTGGCAAAGAAAAAAAAATTGGAATAGAATTCCACTTCTGAGATAAAACCATCCTAGTATACGTGTGTGTGTGTGTGTGTGTGTGTGTGTGTGTGTGTGTGTGTGTGTGTGACATGGGGTCATTATTATTGTAATGGTAATTAATTACAAATCTCTTGTATGGTAATGATAAAGAAAGAAATTTCGAGGCAATAGTGGTAATGATAATGAAAGAAATTTTGAGGCAATAGTGGTAATGATAATGGTAATGAAAGGTCTGTAATGAATCATTACACATTACATTTTCATTAGTGTAATTTCAATATATATATACACACACACACACACACACACACACACACACACACACACACACAGTAAATACTCAGAGTTGCAATTTGGGATGTTGGACTCTGTCAAGTGCTATTATTCTTTTGTTTATTTTACTGAGAAGTGTTTTATTTCCTATGTCAAGTGCCATTATTATTTTGTTTCTTTTACTAAGTGAACCATTTTTTAATACTGTATTGTATGAAAAGGTAAACAATAAAATTTTTTGTTTTGCACTCAAAATAATTCCAGCAATGGTAAGTGAAACTGTTTTATTGTTTTTTAATGTTTATTTTGTTTATTTTGAACATTGTATTACTCACTAATCAAACTTAAAAGGGTAGAGAGTATTTATGCCTCTAGGGGTAAATAGTGGGGGTAATTACGGTAATTCGCAATGAGTCGGACTTTTCAATGAGTCGGACTGGCTAGAGCCCTATATAGTCCGACTTATCGAGTATTTACTGTATATATGTATATATGTATATATATATATATATATATATATATATAATATATATATTATATATATATATATATTAGGGTGATTAAAAAAAATCAGTTTTTTTTTTAATTGTTCAACCTGTATTTTTGTTCCCTATGACAAAAAAGTAGTGTATGCCAAAGTTGGTGAATTTTAAATAAAATTTACTATGTGCTACCAGGCGTCAAAGTTTCCCTGTTTTCCAATTTGTTTGTTTTTACAACTTATGATTTTATGTTTAATTGTTTATATTTCAGAATTTTTAATTAATGGTTTATATACTAGCTTGCTTTTAATTGTTGCTTGGAACTCGTAATTTTGATACCAATTAATCAATTATGGAAGCTAGGCCTAACTCACCATCACCCAGTTGCTCAGTTGGGAGAAGTTCTACAAGAAAAGAAACTGAAGTATGGCTAATTGGGCAGCCCTCTGCAGTACTAAAAACATCCGTATTACCATCAGAGAAGGAAATGATGGCCCTCTTCATGCACTACAGAAATATTAAAAAGCGAGGCATTAGAGAATCATGCTGCTCTACTGCGGATGATGTGCTAGCAGTTTGGAAAAAAGCAGGAATACCAGCAAAACAAAGAATACATGTAGTAGATAAAATTCAAGGAATACTAAAGGAATGGCAGCTGCTTAAGAAAAACAAAGCAAACAAATTGAAAAGATCACAAAATTTAAATAATGAAGAAGAAAAATGGAAAGATAAACTGGAAAACTTATTTGACATTGCTCATGAGAATGCTATGCAGCTTATAAAAATAGATAAGAAATTCTTGAAAATGCAACGTGAGAAAGGACGTTGTGGAAAAATGGGTACCATTGATAAGGCTATTGCTAAAAATGAGCAAAGAGCAGCAGAAAAGCAACAACGTTATGAAAAGAGGAAAGCAGAAGAAGAGATCAAAAGAAAGAAGAATGAAGAGGCTGTCATACTCACCAGTACATAATCAGAATCAGAGGAGAGTAAAAGTGATGAATCTGGTTTCTGTGCTGCACAACCTTCAACATGGAAAAGTAAGGTAGGCAAACGTAGAAAATTGTTTGATGATAAATTAATTATTAGGAAGTCTTGATGTTGCAAAATTGAATGACAGAAATGCGTCTCTAGTTTTAATGCAAACAATCGGACATCGCTTGAATGGGTCATCTGTGAACAAATAAAATGCGTGTTTCGATACAATGGCAGCCAATATTGGTCCTAGAAATGGTGCAGCTATTCTTCTAGAACAAAAATTCGACAACGATTTATTGTGGCTGGCATGTCGACACCACATATTTGAAATTATGCTGGAAGCTGTTGTTTGAAAGTCTTTATCACCATCTTCTGGCCCAGATATAGTCCTTTTTAAGAAGTTCAGAGAAAAATGGTCAAGCATTAATAAGGAGGACTACGAAACAGCATTATCAGATCGAGATATCTATGAAAATATTCATGACATCAAAGATGACATAATTATATTTGCAGCAAATCAACTAGATACATTCCAACCAAGATACAATTACCTACAACTATTGCAGTTAACAATTATTTTTTGGGGAGGTGAACCAAAAGGTGGAATCAAATTTAAACATCCAGCGGGACTTCATCGGGCTAGGTGGATGGCCAAAATTACATATTCATTAAAAAATTTTATGTTCAAATCTCAGTTCAAAATTTCAGTAAAAGACAAAAAAGGACTAAAAGACATCTGTCTATTTGCTACTCGGTTATATATAAAGGCATGGTTTACAGCTCCTGTGCCATCTTGCGCTCCTCGTCTTGATCTGGAATTATTACAGAATCTTGTAGTCTACAAACAAATAAATGACACAATTGCATTTGTTGCTATTAAAAAACTGTTAGGTCACCTCTGGTACCTATCAGAAGAACTGGTAGTCTTGGCCTTTTATGATGATGAAGTGCTTACTGAAACGAAAAACAAAATTGTAAAGGCCTTGCAAAATACAACAGAAACTCTCCCTGCAAAACGGGCT